>CAUYSK010053477.1:0-27732 GCA_963575035.1 Avahi laniger | reverse complement strand
AATGGGGCCAGATTGATGTAGTTGAGATTAATGAGTCAATTATTTTTGGACAAGGTACAAGGAACACATACTGTTTCACACTGTTAGTACCTCATGGTGTTCTCTGCTTCCTATGTAGCTTTTGACACCTATAAAATGACCTTTTCCCTTTGCACCCTCCACTGTGAAGGTCAGGTATCTCCTGGGTAGGGAGAGGAGGTTCTGCCTAAAGCAAAGAGGTCAACGCTAGACTCTGAGTCTCAAAGCCTAAAATTAATGAAAACCTAGTGAGACAATCTGGAAGGTCAGAGTCTGTAGCTAAAGAAAAAGTTCTGGGGTTTTTTTTGAATCATAATTATTATTACTATAATACTCCTGTATATATCTAAAGTAAGCATGTTGAACCCAGATCATAGAGTTTTCCTAGAAGCCATAGTGTGTTGGGGATGGAGGATATGAAGTTCCCACTGGCCAGGAAGCAGAAGTTCTCCCATTGCGCATTAGCAGAGGCCAGGGAGAGAGAAGGAGAAGCAAGAGGTGGAAAGAGCATCCTCTCAGCCACAGGTGACCCTCAGGCAGTGCAGAGAGGGTAGGTGTGGTGAAAACTCTCATGTTTATGAGAAAAGTCCAGTGTGAGGGCGGCTTGGTCTTTTCTTCTCAAAGAATAGTCTAGGAAAGTCTGCAAACACCCTTGTCACCTGCTTTATCCAATATGGGGCACAGGAGCACATGACAGTGTTTCAAGGGTAGTTTAAACACATATGACAAAATTTTCTAGTTGGGTGGACTGAAGCATTCTCTTCCTGAGCTCTGACCATCCAGCAAGATGAAGCAACAGCAGCTGGCAGGTCCTAATACCTTCTCAACCATCCAGGACTTTCCAGGTGCTGAGAGAATGGAGAAAACTAAAGAAACCTGGGCTTAAAGAACAAGGTAGCTGTGAAGGTAGAGACCTCAGGCAACATATTGAGATTTTATAATTGGAAAAAAAAAATAGATTTCAGCAGTGAGTGCCAGCACGGTGCCCAAAAACTTGAAAGTCAGGCCTAGAACACCTGTGCAGGTACACTGCCTGACATTCAGGGTCAGACCAAAATGGCCACACCCCATCAGACACCAACAAAGACCTAGACATCAGTTTGTCAGCCTCTTAAGTTCCTGTTTACTCAAGGGACCAATCTTGGGAAGGAGGATGGGGAAGGGAGAGAAACTTTGGAAAGCTGAATATTTATAAGCAAAAAATTAAATGCCCAAAATATGACTTTTTTGCCCAAAAGACACTGCTGTGCCCTTAATTATTAATGGCAAGTTTATGTTCCCTCAAGCCCCTACTATGCAGCGGAGCAACGCTTACAACCAAGATGAGATCAATTATAGAAAATTCTGAATCCACATTTATAGCGTAGCTTCATTAATAGTGGCTTAAATATTGACCCTGCAATTAACACATATTTAAATGATAAAAGAGAAACTTCCCTTAGTGTCCCTAAGCCCAAAACATGACTCTTCTCATTCAGTGATGGCCAAGCAAACTGGCCCCCCCTCCTTCCCTCTATACCCAAATTACAATCCCACCCCAAGGAAGCAGATCCTAAGAAAACCAGAATCATGTCCAGATCATCAGACAAAAAAGACTGGCAAATGTGGTCACTTGACATTAATGTTTTTATCACCAAAAAATCAGTTTACATAATTATTTAGGATGAAAGCTAATAATAACAGGTATCATATCTGATCATTAACTCTAAACCAAGAGCTCTACATGTGTGATTTTATTTACTCTTCCTAACAAACATATGGTGTGATGCCATTATCCTCAGTTTACAAATGAGGAAATGAGGTCAAGAAAAATGAAACAAATATTCCAAAAAATCATAAAATTAGTAATTAGACAGGCAGCACTTAATCCACATTTGTCTCTTTCCAAGTCCTATGCCTGAGACCATTTTGCTCTTTTGACTGCCTCTTAAATGACACATTCTTTATTCTAAAAGGACCAGGATATCGTTGAGTATTCACAGCAATGTAAGATGGATATAAAGAAACAGTTTAAACCATCACAAGATGAAGATTGGAGACTGGATAAGGATATAAAGGAAAAATGTGAATGTAATTGCATCATTTATTCATTCACTCATCATGTGCTAGACATTTCTGGAGACAGCAGTGAATAACACACATAATGCCACGTCCAAATGGAGCTTCCACACTTGTCAAGGAGACAGATAATGAACAAGTGAAATAACCAATATTGCTTCAGGTAATGAGAAGCGCTATGAAACTTTAAGCAAGAATAGAGAGTGGCAGAGTTGCTATTTCAGATAGAGTGAGATATTCTGAATGACATTAGAAAGGAAGCCTTGCAGGAATTGGGAAGAAGGGTACAGACTTCTAAATGAGGGGAGGGAGTGAGCTATGCACATATCTAGATAAAGAACATTATAAGCAGAGGCCCTGAGGCCCCTGGTTGGCCAGGGGGCGGCTATTATTGCTAGAGCAGAGTGAATGAGGCGGGAGTAGAAGGAGAGTGGTAGAAAATGAAGCAAGAGCCACAGACAATGACCAGACCATGGCGATCATGCAGGCCATAGGAAGGTCTTAAGATTTCATTCTTAGTGAGACAGGAAACCTTTAGAAGACATGGGTTGGCAAGATTGGTTATGTATTTTCAATGATTCACTCTAAATACAAAGCATGGAGTACAGACCATCATCTGGTTGAGAGTGGACACAGAGAGCCTTTGGAAAGATGAACCCAGTAGAATCTAGGAAGATACCAGGTGAGTTTCTGGGATTTATTTGGGGATATATTTGGAATATATTTCGAAAGTGCAGCTGACAGGACTTGCTAATAGATTGAAGTGAAATGGAAGAGAACGAAAAAGTTCAAGAATAATCCCAAGGTTTTTTGGCCTGGGCAACTGGATAAATGGTAGCATGGGAAAGATGGGGAAGTCCACAGAGGAGCAAGAACAGGGAGGGTGCATAGGGGGGCAGAAATTAATAGCTATCATTTCAGGAGCACTAGGTTTGAGATGACTTTAGACATTCAAAGAGAGATATATAGTACACAGTAGACACAAAAGTCTGAAACCCAGGAGCTACTGAGACTGGAAATAAAAAATACGGACATCTTCAGCATGCAGATGGCATTTTGAGCCATGGGATTGGATGAAGTCACCCAAGGAGTGAGTGCTATGAGTGTAGTTAGGTAAATGGAGTGGTCCAAGAACTGAGCCCTGGAACACTCCAACATTCAGAGGTCAACATAGGTTGGGGATCTAGAAAAACTGATAAGAAAGGACAGCTAGTGAGGTGCTAAACTCCCTGGAAGGATATTAGGTCACAAGGTGGTTTTATTAATTATTGTGATATATTCAAAAAGGTACTGTACACACACTAGTGAATCTCATCCCTCCTAGCCACAGGACTAGACAATATGAAGTTAAAATACCGCAGAGGTGTGTGAATACATGTGCACCTCTTGACAGTGAAGATGGAAAAAGATTTCTCGACTCTCTCTTCCCAACTCTGGCAAGAGTTGAGTATGGACCAACTAAAACGGAAAACAAAATTAACACTCTCAAGTCCCTTTGTCCAGTTTGAAGCTGGAGCTCAGCATCAGAGAAATTTTCATTTGTGATTTCACTCACAGGATGTACAGCAGCTCACATACACATTTTTTCAATAAATGTTTTAAACAATGCAATAACATTTCCAAAATGGCCTACGCTGTTTTGACTAGCAGTTTTCTTCAACTCTGAAATTAACTTCAAATTCTTTAATTTCATATTTGAAAACAGATACCAGCTGAATGTTCTTCCCACATGCAATGATCTCCTTTCTAATAATGCAGTCTGCTGTTTTCTGAAACAAAGATTAAAGAGTACAGTCAGAAACTTCCTAAATAACTTTGATGAGATTAGTTTAATTTCTTCCCCGAAAGCAAAGATAAACAGACATCAATTCTTAGTTATTTTCTCTGTGCTTATGCAACTCAAGCCTCTGCATTCTTTTATCAGTATCAGGGATGGATTCAGTCCTTTAACAACCAAAATGTGTACCAGTTTGTCTTCTTGGAGCATGGAACATTCAGGAAGCACGGCATTTTTTTCAACAAGGAAAAATGTATCAGAGTCTTTTATCTCTCTGCTGTTTGTGGAGAAACAGAAAGGCTAAGAGATAATATTTTAGATATTCTTCATAACTTAGCATGAAGATGCTAAAACAAATTACCGACGAAAGAGTTACTTCCCAAGAAAACCAAGGATATAAGTCAAAAGATTTCCCACAGAGTGAAGAGAGAGAATGGATCACAAGTCAGCTTACCAAAGAGCCTAATCTACTCCTGACATCAATGGAGGGACAGATGTTACAGCCAGAGCCTCCTCACAGCTGCAAAATTTAATGAATTCACATTCTGCATCATGATAATTCACATCATCAATATTCCTAGTTTAAAAGTTTCCCAACATTCAATAAAATCTCCTTCGAGGCAAGCTAATGTTAGCAATCTTATTTCAATAGCTAAGGAAAATACAGCTTAGCGGTCAGCAGAGACTTATATGCGGACTCAGTTAAAAAGCTTAAAATATCATCCTACTCCTCCTCTCTCATTTTATGAACAATGTGAAAACACAACAAATACAGTCTCCATTTTGTATATTTAAAGAGGTGTTTTGGTTAGGGTTTGTTTCATGACCTGGAAATCTTCTATAACATTAAAAGTCTCTTATTTAGGGCCAGGTGCAGTGGCTCATACCTATAATCCTAGCACTCTGGGAGGCTTAGGTGGGAGGATTCCTTGAGATCAGAAGTTCAAGACCAGGCTGAGCAAGGGTGAGACCCCGTTTCTACAAAAATAGAAAAATTAGCCAGGCTTGGTGGTGCATGCCTGTAGTCCCAGATACTGAGGAGGCTGACAAGGAGGCTCACTTGAGCATAGGAGGTTGCAGTGAGCTATGATCAGGCCACTGCACTCTAGCCAGGTAACAGAGCGAGACTCTGTCTCAAAATAAATATTAAATAAATAAATTTAAAAAATAAAAAGTCTCATTTAAAATTAAGCTCTGCATGAAAATGGTGTCCTGACCTCTAGAAGATATCCTACCATTGGAGAAGAGGTGAGCAGAGTTGGACATGGGCTCTAGAGGCAGATCTAAGCCTCAGCTTTAGCTCCACCACTCAGAAGCATCTGGCTTCTAACAAGCCACTTAATCTCTGTAAAATACAGGGAGTAGGACCTTTCTCATTGGTTTTATGAGGATAAAATTAGACAATGGGTACATTTGAACATTTATTTATATCCAACCTTGTTTCATTAATTATTTAAAATATTTTATGGTTACATAAAATATAGAAGGTAACAGATTTATTAGTAGACATCAATTTGGCATTTTCCAGAGGTCAATTGTACATGCAATACAAGACAATCAGTGCTAACTGTTGCTGTTCCTACTGCAATTACTACTATTGTACTTGTATCATAAGACCAACCTCTTTTAATAAATCCTGGAGTCAAAGCAGTTCACAATTTATGGAATGCATTGGTATCTACACTCAGACACCAAACCTCTACTCCCCAATCCTAGACACCTCCAGCTTAAAACTCTGAGAACTCCACCCATATCTCACACAGTCATAGGGAACCTATATTAATTTCCTTGGGAAACAACACTAGTAACAAAATAAGAAAGCAAAAACAAGCATTGTTCCATTCACTGTTATCTAGATATATGGGGTATTTTTACGGTATGGTATTTACAAATTAGAAGACTCCACTACTAATTTAAATTGGACCATATCTGTCAAATAACACTCAAAAGTCAACTCTCAGCTTGGCAAAGTGCCACAGCCACTTGAGCTACACAACTATACACATTCGATGGCAGAGAGACTATACAGGACAACCAAAGGTGATACTCAGAACCCTTCACCACCAACAGGATGGATGCTGCCCAGGAGCAGGGTTCTTGCTGGCCTCTACTGTACTAGATATTCACCCTTTAGCTCTTGGATTATAAGACATTTCAGCAGGTTGGGGTAGTGACATTTATCAACCAATATGGAAACATTTCAATATTTTCACTGCTATTTACTAGCTACATTTTAGTTGAAGGAACAACTTCTCAGCAGGAAAAAGTTCTGATAGGGGTTCTAGCTAAACTATTAAATAAACTCCAAAATTTCACAAATAAATCTCAAAAAAAAAATCTCTGGGAATTTAGAGGCTATGTTATATAGTTTAGACAAGTAAAAATTTTAGCGAATATATTTATTATTTTAATTTTAGTGAATTTTATAATTTTTATGAGCTAAAATGATTATACACATCTTAACAAACTTCCTCCCATCTGATCTCAAACCTTTTTCATTTCCTTGCCCTCATCAAGGGCTGAGAGAGGAGACCTATGGCATATGAGAAGGGGTTGAATGACCATCTAAATTATTCTACTTGGCCTTTCACACCTTTCCTGAGTGAAAAACACCCACTTCTATAAACTAAGCTCTAAATCAGCTTTCAGAAATGTGACTTTGGATACACAAAAGTAACATCACAAAGTAGAATACTTCTGATGATATTCCATACAAATGTCTTTCCAATCATAAGACTCACACTTAACCCTTCATAGTTCACCCAGCTAAGATCAGCTCTAATTGTTGTCTTAAATCTAAAAACGAAAGAGATAGGTCATTAAAAGTATCAAATAGCTAATTGTTAAAAAAAAATCATAGTAATAATCAAGATCTAGGCACATAATTGCCCTTTACTTTTAAACTTATTAGGGTATTAATTTCTACAAGTATGATAACTATCCACCACAAACAGAGTCCATTAAGAGATCATTAGAAGAGTGAAAGTTTTATCTGGAAAATCTACAAATTTTTGTCCAGCTACCAATATTCCCAGGCAAATGGCAAAGACAAAACTAAGACTAAAGTATACTTAAAGGATGAACATAGGCCAGGCTTCAAGAGTCAGTATGGAGGAAGAAAGAATACATCCCAACTCTGCCACTTACTTGATAACTTCAGGCAAGCTATTTAACTTCCTAATACCACAAGGATCCAGCATAGCGCCTGTCATGCGCTACATGCAAGGCAAATGATATTTAATTTTTAAAGGTGGTATCAATAACTGGGATGGCCAAAGGCAAAGTGATTAAGGCCACTGGGAGCAGTATCGTCTTGTGATAGTCTTATGTGTTAATTTGTCTGGACATGGGTGCCCAATTTAAACGTTATTTCTGGGTGTGTCTGTGAGGGTGCTTCTGGACATGATTAGCATTTACATCAGTGGGTTTAGTAAAGTAGATTGGCCTCTGCAATGTGGGTGGGCATCATCCAATCCATTGAGGTCCTGAAAAGAAGAAAAGGCAGAAGAAGGGAGAATGCACCCCTTCTGCCTGAGTTCATGAGCTGGGACACTGGTCTTCTCCTGCCCTCAGACTGAGACTTACACCATCCGTTCCCCTGGTTCTCAGGCTTTCAGACTCAGACTATGCTACATCACCAGCTTTCTCAGGTGTCCAGCTTGCAGATTGCATTTCATGGAATGTCTCATCCTCCACAACTGTGTAAGCCAATGCCTCATAATAAATCAATTTTTCTCTCTCTCTCCCACTCTCTCTCTCTCTCTCTTTCTCTCTCTGAATATGTGTGTATATTAGCCATGGGAACAACTTCATGTTCCCAGATAGATGATACAGATATAGATATAGATATTGATATATATAGATATTCTATTGGTCCTGTTTCTCTCTGGAGAACCCTAATACGTATCTCAACCAGTATTTATTATAGCCTAGTATGTATAAGGAACTGTGGTCAAACTGGTAATACAAAAAAGTATAAGCATGGTTCCATCCTCAAGAGACCTTAAATCTAGTTTAGGAAGCAGAACATTTATTAAAAAAAAAAAAAAAATTAAGCTAACACATTTGCTAAGCGATAAATGAGCATGGCAAACAACTATTGCAGGAGTTTCCTGAAAGGAAGAGATCCCAGTGTCCTGAGAAACATAGCAAAGCCCATACAGGAGGACCGTGCTAGGCCTGAAGGAAGGATAAGTTTTACATAAGTGGGCTAGCGCAGAATAAGAAGGTGGTATACATAGAGTCATTTGCCAAGACCAATGAGCATATCCCCAAAGGGTAACATCTGGTAGGGCCTCATATTTTCCTAGAGCTTCCAAAATCTTTTGGCTCTAACTCCTGGGCCTTTCTTTGGTACACCAACCTTTGGCAAACCCACCAACAGCTGATGTCCATGTCTTTCTGCTCAAATCTGTGCCACTAGGCAAAATATTGTAACAGCATATGTCTTTACCATAAAGAAATGCCTTTATCATGTACTTCGGAGATTACCTTTTTATACAGCTTCAAACACAGCAGTGTCCACTTACAGGTTGGCTATTCTACCAAAGACACAATGTACAGGGTAAGCCCAAAGGCTCTGAAACCAGATGATTGGGTTGGAGCTCAAGCTTCGCTGTTCAACACCTATATGCCTCACTCATGAACTGAAACTATAAATGCCTGCCTCACTCATAAACTGAGACGCAGTTTCCTCACTCATGAACTGAGACTAGAAATGCCTGCCTCACTCATAAACTGAGACTCAGTTTCCTCACTCATAAGCTGAGACTATAAATGCCTGCCTACTATAAGATTAGGTTGTTGAAAGGGTCAATAAGAAGATGAAAGAAAATACTATACAAATATTAAATACTAAATATAAATGTCATTTTAATCTTTAACTGAGATTGTTATTTCTTCTTAATACAAACATATTGTTAGGAAATACCATTTTGAGTTGCCTCTAATGAAAAGAGAACAAAAAAAATTCACCAGTAAAGTAAATATGTCTAAAAAAGATTATTCCGCAGGCCAAGAATTCCCGAGCACCAACCAAATAAGGCAAACTAGGACATAGATGGCCCAGTTCCAAAAGATTGAGAGAAGTGCCAAATCATTTTATTGATAGCAATTACCAGTTGATTATCATTTTATGTATTTATAATTGATCCACATATGTCATTTTTGGCTAAGCAGTGCACCTCCTTCGTTTTCTAAAAACAATCTAAAAGGAATCAAGGGGTATTTATGGATCACTTACCCCATGATCTAACTCCTAATTTCAAGGGATTTACAGTCAAGGTGGAGTAAAAGAATAGCACACATTAAATAAGCTGCAATTCCGGACAGGGGATAACTAAGTGCCAAATTGTATACAGAACTAAATTTAATGACAATGATATAGACAATGAAACATATTTGAAATATAGGCTGTTATCCATTTTAAGTATCTAAGTAAAAGGTGTTTAGAAGGGAAAAGAGGTTTTAGAAACTAGGAGAAAATGGGTAACAGAAAAGTCTGAAAGGGTAGAGAGAAGAAAAAAATTTACATTTCTAGTAAAATCCAACATTAGAGAAAGAAAACATTACAGGATCCTGTAGAAACTCTAATTCCAAATACTTTCAGGTTAACAAAACTCAAAACACCTTAATGTACTATCTGCGTAAGCTGAATAATGAAGGCAGAAGAAAAGAACCCCCAGGAGGCAATAGAAATGAAATCTGAGTACTTGGAACACCATATTCAGAGGATCACTGGGGGCCTAACTTATTTGTTTGGTTAAGTTTCTCATTTTATTCCTTTTCAATGGAAGAAAATGTTCATTACAGTATGCAGCTAATTTTCCATCTTTTAACTTAATGTACTAAAAGTTTTACATAAAAAACTTCATTTGTCAGATACTAAGCATCTGCACCCTTGATTACAGATCCGTTATTGAGACTGGTTTTTCAGGTACCATATGTCATGGTATTTCACTGCAGTTCAGTCTTTGTTTATGCACATTCAGGTGCGTGTCTGTGCAGGTGCACACGCCGGGGCACAGAGAGGGAACACGACGTCTGGCATCCAGGAAAAGGAGAAGTATGAAGACTGTGAGGAAAAGCCACCAGACCTGTGTGTGAACATAAACTAAGCCACACACACCACTGCTCACAGTTACAGACCATAATACCCTGGAGGGTCACAACTTAGAGCTTATATAATAAAAATATAAAAAAGATAAAAAGAGGCAAGAGGGAAAAGCATATCTTTAAAGAGATGTTTTAATGTATAATTATTCTACAAAGATTAAAGCAGTAAGGCATGAAGAAAATAGAGGTAATGCATACGCTTCAAACAAAAATAAATTCTAGATAATGGTTTTAGCCAAATATATAACATCCCCGCTCCACCTGGCTTCACCCACAGACCCGTATTTCCTCTCAGGATCTTCATGGCTTTCCCTGTCCCTATGAATTTCGATTCCCAGCATATGCTCCTCATCATATTAACGAGTGCTGAATCTTTCTTCCCCCAATTTAAATGAGACAACCCAACAAAGAACAATGGGCCTGGAGTCAGGGGACAAAATTGATGGCTATAGCTTTTCTTCTAATTAGTTGTGCAGCCTGGTACAACTGACTGCACACCTGCCCCATGTAATGGGAGAGTCTCTCCTTTCTGGGCCTCAATTTCCTGATATGACAGGTAAGGAGTTGAAGGCTGTGCCCTCTAGGGTTCCAGAAAGCTCCCACAGAGAAGGCGGTGTTGATAAATGGTTCTACTTCCACCTCTCATCTGACCCAACCTGTTCCACATCTGAGTAGGCTGGAGGAGAAAGCCCAGAAAAGAGGTGCCATGTGCAAAAGGTTATGCTTGAACTTCCACATACATATGAACAAAGGTAAATTGATCTTCAAGTCTTGGTTCGAAACCTGCTAGTGCTCAAAAGCATTCTGAGCACTCCAAAGGACCTTTTTAAAGCAGAAAAATGCTCCTTGTCCTCGCAGAACTTACAATCTGCCCTTATAGAACTTACTATCTAATAAGAAGAAAACACTAAAATACAACAAGAAAGAGAACAAAGGAATACTCACAGTTAAGTGATGAATGCTAGAGTAGCCTTGAAAAAGGAGAGTTTCCTGCAGGTCTGAATAGCTTATAAAAAGAAAGTAGGATTGTGCTCATTCAAGAAATATTTACTGAGTACATACTCTGTGCCCGGAGCAAAAACAAGCATAATTCCTGCTCTCATTAAGCTTATAGTCTGGTAGGAGACAGGCAAGAACAGGAGAGGCCCATGCTGCTATGTGAGAGACAAAAGAAGGAAAGAATCTAGTAAAAAAAACTCAGACGGGACCTCCCAGAAGAAGTGACACTCATGGTAAAATCTAAGCACAAAAAGGCTTTATCCAGGTGAAACAGAGGTGGAAAGAATACTGCAGTATAATACTGGAGTATGTTCAAAGGTCCTATGGCAATTACGTGCTTGGCAGGTCCGTGCTAGAATGCAAAGAACAAGGAGCACAAGATAATGCTTGAGAAAAAGCAAGACCAGACATGCAGGGCCTTCTGGCCATGGTAGCAGTCTCATTTCGAAACAATAACTCGCCATATGTACATTTCTGGCAACTGTGTGGGGAAGGGAATAGATCAAGACAGGAATGTACATGGGGAGACATCTCAGAGACTGCTGCACAGACCAGGTAAGAAATGATGACATGTTGAGCTAGGATCGTAGGTGTGGAAATGAATGCAGGGAAAGATGACCGCATTTGTTGAAGTAATGGATACGGGTCCCAGGAAAAGGGAGGGTCAAGGATAGCTCCTAGGTTTCTGATTTGCATAACAGAAGGAATGATGGTGCCATTTACTGAAAAGGGAACATAGAAAAGGCTGTTTAGAGAAGGAGCAGGGAATGCTCTTGACAGGTTAAATATGATGAGGACTTTTGAGTTTAGAAACATGAAGATTATTGGCGACCTCAAAATTACTGTGGGTGGAATGAGGAGCCAGGTGAAAGATAAAAGTAGAATGAGGTCCTGGAGGTCAAGGGAGGAATAGAGTAGAGTACAAGTGCATGTCAGTCCCCACTCACCTGATAGCATTTTCATGGCTCCTATGTTATATCCACCAATATCACACACACACACACACACACACACACACACACACACACACACACACTCTCTCTCTCTCTTCAGATCATTTACTAAAACTATCTCTCAATAATCAAGGTAAAAAATGAGCTAAATTCAATTCTTGTAATCTGAAATAAGACAAAGCACAAAATGAGCTTCTTCTTTCACCCCCTTAACCAATTTCCTTCTCTGTCTCCCACTCCCTGCCTTTCTCTCTCTCTCTCTCTCTCTTTCTCTCTCTCTCTCTCTCTCTCTCTCTCTCTCTCTCTCTTTCTCTCTCTCTCTCTATCTCACACACACACACACACACACACCCCTTTTACCATAACTGTCTCTGAACATCTCATAACTTTCTACTGATAACTAATGGCTATACTTTTGTAAGTATCAACTCAAGAAATTTACCTGTATCTTCCTCTAAAGAAAGCAGACCAGGACATACCCATAGCACAGGAAGGCCTTAATGTGAAGAAATTCCTTTTATTTACTAGTTGCATCTGAAATTTCATCACCTCTCTCTTTGGTGGTTTTAATGACTATTAGAATGCAAATAAAAACATTTTGCCAGGCATCATGAGTGAAGAATTTAACAGCAGATCTTGTCAGGACAAAGGCCTCCCTATACCTTCCTTGGGAGGAGAGAAGGGACGGTGTGACCTGGAGAGGGAGAGAGGAAGAAAGACGCTGAAGCTGGAAAACGCAATCTGAGCCTTTAGCCAATGTTCCTTGAGCTGGTCCTATTGGAATTACTTAGGAATCAAAGAGCTTTTTAACAGCAATCAACAAATGAACAAGAAACCACAGGGTCAGCACTGAGTAGGATACTTTACGGAAGAGAGGACAAGTCAGATTTACCTCCTCCAGGTGCTTACAGTTTATTTGGGAGCTGTACCAAATGCACAAAACAGGGTTAAACCACAGAAGGCAGTAACAAATCCTCCCAACACGAATCCTAGGAACCCGGCTTCTTATTAAACAGAGACTCCCTGTTTCATGTCTGCCATTTCCAGAAATCTATGTCCAATTAAATATTTATGAACTATTTTATATTTCAGAAAGTCTACTTCAGAGTACATAATTTCATAGTGACAAGGATGAGACTAACACGTATAATAAGTCCTTTTTCAATCTGTTGCGTGACATTGGGAAACCTGAGGTAGGCACAATAGTGCCCCCCACCCCCGCAAAAGATGTCAACATCCTAAACCCCAGAACCTGCGAATAAGTTACCTTAATGGCAGGAAGGACACTGCAGATGCTAAGGAAAAGGACTTCGAGATGGGGAGATCCTCTCGGATGATCAAAGCAGGCTCAGTCTAATCAAATAAGTCCTTAAAAGCAGAGAACCTTTCCTAGCTGGACTAAAAAGATGAGAGGAAAGAAAAAAGAGAGATCGGAAATACAGGAGAGATTGGACTACTGATGCAAGCTTTGAAGATGGAGGAAGGGCCCACGCGCCAAAGAATGCAAACAGCCTCTAGAACGTGGAAAAACTAAGGAAAGAGATTCTCCTCCAGAGCCTCTAGAAAGGAACACAGTCCTGTCAACCCCATGATTTTAGCCTGTAAGGTAACAAATTTGTTTTAAGCCATTAAATGTGTGGTAGTTTGTTATGGCAGCAATAGAAAACTATCTTGTTTTCCTTTATATTTTGTCAACTGTAAAATGAGAATTGTCTTTTCATTTTTCTTCTAAATTGTTACAAACATTACATGGCAAATATTGGACACAGATTTTTAAAGAAAAAAAACTGAGTAAAAAGTAATAGCATTTTAAAATTTTCTTCGATGTACTTACTTTTCCTAAATTTTACAGGATCCAGTCAATTAGAAAATAAACCAGAAACTTAATATATCTGAACAGTTTCATGACATCCCCAGGTAATCAGAAGCAATCTTTCATATTGATCATAATATAAAACCAGTTGAGTTATAGAGACACATATCTTGTCAGTTCCTTGGCAAATGTATAGCCTCCCTTAGAAAAATACAGTAATGAAATATTCTCAAAGTCAGTATGCAGATCTCCAACTGCTGGGCAAGTTAATGAGATGCATAGCAGGGGATTTAGCATGCATCCCAAGCACTGGTTCTGCATAAGAAACACAGTTGATTCTGATCTCATCACCTTATCCATTTTTTACAGAAACATCCATCAGCAAAGAGAAGACACTCCATGTATTAAAAGTTTCCACATCCACCCTCAGCTATCAGAAACAGGACAGCAGGCCATGTATTAGAGTTTGCAAACCTAATAAAATATTTTGCAAGTAACATATTTAATCAGTCAAACACTGATTATATTTGGTACACTCAAAATACTGAAGCCCAGCCACATAAAATGATTTGTCAACATTCCCGGAACAGCCCATTAAAAAAGATAACTTTGGGGTTTTCTATATCAGATGGATCCAAAACTGAGCTTCCTAGCTAACATAATAGATAATCATTTTGAGGATATGAACAAAAAATGGATCTTAACCTCGGAAAATATCAGATAATCAAAGTAAGCTTATATCTATAACAAAAGAATACAAATTCCAAAAATAACATATAGAAAAATGTTTTTTAGGTGGAGAAGGGACAAAAGCATTGTCTAAAGCAACTATCTACATTCGAAAATCTTTGCTACACCACTTACTGCCTTTGTAACTTTGAGAAAGTTTCTAAATTTCTTTGGACCTCAGTTTCCTCATCTGTAAAACAGTAATAAATAAGTACTATGCTCAGTACCTTGTTGTGAAGAATAAAGGAGTAACAGGTATAAAATATTTAGTACAATGTCTGAACCACAGTAAGGTACTGAACACATAGTAGCAATTATTTTCTTCAATTATGGTCATCATGCTCATGGTAGAAACATCTTACCATAGAATCTGATAAAGATTCCAACCACAGTTCATTAGCTCTATTTTTGCCATGTCTCAGACAGTTTCCTAACAACAGGGACAATTCAAAGGAAGGAACTTACTGTAGTGGACACTGTCTGGGAATGTTTCCTTGTTGTTTTTCTCAGAATATGCCTGTGGCCTTGCACGCAAGTCCAGGGCGCCCTAACCCTGCAAACAGGAGGGGCTAGAGCGTTTAGATGCAAACATCTGCTCGCCGGAGATGAAACAACAAGGAACAGGGACGTGTTGAGTTGGGACAGTGTGGGAACAAAGAAATTGTGGTGGGACAGTTGCCAAACAAGCTGTGTTATAAATAAAGCAACTACAGCAAGAAAGTTTGCTGCAGTCTTGTACCGTCTTTGTGTGTGTCTGCGTCTCTTCGTCTCTGTGTTCATTCCTCAGCCCCTAGAAACGGGCCACGTCAACTTACCCTAACATTCTTTGTTAAGAATCACAGAGGAATGTCTTAGGTATATAGAAGCAACTTTGGTTCTTAGAAGCAACAACGGAATAACTGATGCTAAACCCTGAGAAAATGAGGAGAAAAATCAGGAAGATAATAAAAATGAATTTTAGAAAAGAAAATTTTGCCCAACTAATAAACTGGCTAAAATGAGATCTTCGTGGAGAATTAAGAGCAATTGAGAATATCATGAGAAGTAAAAATTAGGCCAGGTTTTAAATATACAGAAGAAAATATGTGGAGGCACAAGTTTAAACAATGAAAAAAAACTAAAAGATGTTAGTGGCAGAAGACAGAGAAGACCTGATGAAGCAAAAAAAGAGACAAGGGAGGAAAGGTCAACTGATCATTGCAAGGAGGTCGTCTTGTGTCATCAGCTATGCCTTTAAAAACAAGTATCATCTGTTTCCTGCTAACCAAAGCAAGTGCCATCTGTAACAAGAAAAAAGAAAATGGAACCAAAATTGAGGGAGAAAGTACTAAACTGTTCTTTAGCAGCTGGATGTCTTCAAATCAGAACTTTAATGGCCCACATCGTAGAATAGTTGAGGAATTTCCGGATGTTAGTACTAAAAGCCCCATTCTTTTTGGTTATTCATTATCTTTTTGCCTTTATCTTTGAAAAATCATCTTGTATAAGGATATCCTACATGTTAATGTTCCTCTTCCAGATGATACATTAAATAACCAACCAACTAACCAGAAAGCATATATTGTGCCTGTCACTGTTCTAAATACTACCCAAGTCATAAAATAAATATAAAACAGGTGCTTGCTGATAATATCGCCTAGTAATTAAACTCCAAACTTTTTCAAGGAAAGGTCCCCATCAGCACTCCACAAAATAAGTGAGAATTCATACGTTTACTTAGAATAAACAATTTCATTAATGTGTAAGGCTAAATCTAGTTAACCTTCTAGGGCAGTTAGGACCTCAGAATTATATGGGGTGCTTTTAAAAATGTTAGATTCTCCTTTCCATCCACTGAATCATGATGTGTGTAAGGGAAGTAGGTGTCTCCCTTTTAATCATGCTCCACAGTGACGTTAGGCACAGGAAAACATGTGCCCTGAGCCATCTTCCTTCCACAGGACACCACCCCCTTCCTTTATTAGACACACTTAGGCATATTTGGAGACTGGGCCTAAAAGCAAACGGCTTGGAATCAATCATAGCTACAGTCAAAATCCTGCCGTAGAAAGTAATTAGACAACTGACTTCTCTAAGTCTCAGTTTCTTCATCTGTAAAATGCAGAAAGAATGCCTATTTCACAAGTTTGCTTTGCTGATCTTAAGACTCAATAAGTGTTTAAGGTGTTTAAAGGAGTGTTTCACACTCATTTATCTTTCAGAGAAAGACTATTAGGTTTTGTCAAGGTGGTCTTGCAACATCAGCAGCAACAGGACCGTCTTAGCATAGGCCTATAATAATTTCTAGAAGGAGTGGATACACCTTGGCTTTCATATTTCAGTACACAAACAGTCTAGGGGATTCTTTGCTGAAATATAAGCATCTACAGTGTGTTTAGCGGATGCCAGTCTGGAGGGGGTCTCAGTGCGACAGTCCCCATTAGTCTGACCAATCAACTCACCGAGAATGGCAGTGCACAGGTCTCTACATCATTTAGAGAAATGCAAAAAGGAAGAGGACCGAACTTCCTCTTTATAACTCCCAAGTCATCCTCCAATTATGCCCTAGTTACTTTGTCCTGTCTAGTGTGAATACAGTTCATTCTCCACTTCGGAAGGGCTTGTAAGTAGGGTGATTAGTCTTGAGCCATGACCCAGAGCACTCCACCCCCATCTCACTATGTTCCTGGTAATTCGTGCCCTGATATAATTTGTTGTGTTCTCTGTAGACAGCACACATTTACTGAAGTCTTGCCAGGTCCTATGCACACTGCAAGGCTCTGCCTTCCTAAAGTTTGTAACGGAAATTTGGGCTGTGGTATGTATCACTGATAGAAGGTTTTTTTTTTTTTTTTTTTTGAGACAGAGTCTCACTCTTTGGCCCGAGCTAGAGTGAGTGCTGTGGCATCAGCCTAGCTCACAGCAACCTCACACTCCTGGATTAAGCGATCCTTCTGCCTCAGTCTCCCAAGTAGCTGGGACTACAGGCATGCGCCATCATGCCCGGCTAATTTTTTCTATGTATTTTTAGTTGTCCAATTAATTTCTTTCTATTTTAGTAGAGACGGGGTCTCGCTCTTGCTCAGGCTGGTTTCTAACTCCTGAGCTCAAACAATCCGCCCGCCTCGGCCTCCCAGATAGCTAGGATTACAGGTGTCAGCCACCGCACCTGGCCTGATAGAAGGTTTTGAAAGGATCTGAAGGCTCCCCCAGAGGCCACAGAGTTTGGAGCTAGCGAAGAGCACACACATTGCCTGTGCTGAGAACTCCAAGGCAGGAGAAGCTCCCAGTAGACAGCAGCCAAACAGAGCAAGGAGACTCAGCAGAGGTCATGGCCATGGACCTCCAGCACCAGCCAGAGAAGCAAGTGATAACCGAGAAAGGGACCTGCTCCACCAAGTCCAGCTGCTCTGGTTGTCAATCACAAAAAAGGATTCTTTCCCCACCCATCAGCCATGATTACCCCCTACACCCACCCAGCCACCAGCTGTTTAGGAAACTGGACAGGGAGGAGAGACGGAGGGGAGAGAACGCAGTCCATGTGGGCCGGTCCCAGCAGACACACTCTTGTGCAGCCAGGCCCAGGGAACTATGAACTATCACACAGGATGGACCTTAGAGTCTCAAAATGATGATAAATGAATATCAAGTATGACAAAATGATCAGGAAGGACTGAGAAGCCACTAATTGGCAACTCTGCATACTCGTTCTTTCTTTCCTTCAGCAAGTACCCTGGATGTGGGAGTTTAAAAAGTTGAGTGGATATAAATTATTGAAGAAAAAAATGATCCACATAAATACATTACTCAGTAAAGACTGTCCATTCATATCTATCACATTTGCTTTTGCTTTCTTTTTAAAAAATTTTCATTTACAAAAGCAAATTTACAGAAAAGTTGCAATATTATTAGATAAAGCATATGAAATTGTCATTTTTTAAATGAAAATGGCCAAGTATTGGTAATTTCATATGGTCCCACTTAATATTATTCTTGCAATTTATCTGTAATTTGTTTTTTTAATGAAATGAAGTCTCATTTACCCTTTGCCTAAATTCTCTATTTACTAACATTTTGCATCATTCGCTTTTTTGCTTCTCTCTCTCTCTCTCTCTCTAATAGATACAGATACGGATAGAGGTGTAGATATAGATATATACAGACACAGACACAGATATAAATAGTGCCAAAATTTTTGAAAGTTGCAACACCATGTTTTCCTTCAAAAACTTCAGTGTGTATTTTATAAGAACAAGGACATTATCTTATAAAATCACAGTATTATTATTATTATTTTCAAATTCAGGAATTTGACATTAATATGCTCTTGTTATTTAATGTACAGTCCATATTCAAATTCTTCTACTTATCCCGATACTGACCTTCATAGCAATGTTTTCCAATCCAGGATCACATGTTTTATTTGTTTACGCCATGTCTCTTTTGTTTCCTTTAATCCAGAAAGTTTCTCAGCCTTTTTTTTTTTTTTTTGAGATGGAGTCTTGCTCTGTCACCCAGGTTAGAGTGCAGTGGCATCATCATAGCTCACTGAAGTCTCTTCTGAGTGGCTGGGACTGCAGGTGTGCACCACCATGCCCATCAGCCTTTCTTTTTCATTTATATTATCAATATTCTTGAAGGATAACAAGCCAGTTATTTTGTAGACTATCGCTCATGTTGGATTTATGTGATACAGTCTCATGTTTCCTTGCATTTTGTGGCAAGATAACAGACGTGATGTTGTATTGTTCTCAGTGCCTCACATCGGGAGGTACGTGATGTCACTTTGTCCCACTGTTAGGGATACTGGCTTCGATCACTGGGTTGATATAGAGTCCTCCAGGTTATTTTACTGCACAAGTTATCATTTTCCCCCTTGTAAATAAATGATCTCTGGAGAAATTAGCTACCATTTTATATATACAGTTCAACAAATATTAATTGAGCACCCACCCTGTCCAGCACTATCTGAAGTGCCAGGAATTCACAGAAACTCTTCCTTGAAGGATTGAGTAGTGGCATGGGAATACTGACAATGAACAAAAAATAAGGTATTTAGTGTGTTAGAAGGAAGTCGAAGGGAGCTTATGGATGGGTGTGTATGCTTCCATTTTAAACAGGATAGTCAGGGAAGGCCTCACTGAGGAGTTGGCATTTGAGCAAGGACTTGAAGAGGTAAGTGCCAGAACCTGGGGAAGGGGAGAGCTTTCCAGACAGAAGGCCTAGCACACGCAAGTGGCCGGAGCTGCCTGTTATGTTTAACAGACATCAAAGAGCCAGTGTGGCTGGAGCAGAGTGAAACACGCAAAGAGGAAAGTAGATTTCTTAGGATTCTTTCCTTCACAGCTGATCAAAACATTCCCCAAACAAAAATGAATTTAAAAGTGGGGGAAGTGGAAGAAATTGTATTGGTCAATATAATTTGATGTCAATAACAGAGCTCATTTCAGCCTCAACTGCATTGGGGGGCATAAGCCTGGTCCCAGGCGCCTTTCCAGCTCTTCTCCCCAAGTGCTGACTCAGATGGCCATGCCAGGTCCAGTCTTTCACGGTTCCCATTTAGTCATCCCAGGGAAAGCGAGTGCTTCTTCCCCAGGACATTGAGAGCAACTCCTGAGAACAAGGTTCCTGGACCTTGCCGGGCTCCTGTCTATGCCTGAGTAAATCCCTAGGGATGGGGGGTGGGGAGAGAACAGGGAGGGGTTTGGATTTACAAGGTCTGGATCACAAATCCACCCTGACACACCCAATCCCACCCCAAGACACAGTGAGAAAATGATTTCCAAATGTCCTAATTCTGAAGAAAGGAAGAAGGTGTCATGAGCAGAAAAAACAATAGATATGCACTATTAGTGTGTTTACATCATCGTACTTTGTCTCCTTAAAAAAATAATAATGGTCTTGACTTTTAAAATCCCCTGATAAATGATAATCTGACTGAGGTGGGGTTTTTTTGTGTGTGTTTTTTTGGTCCATTATATATTTTTTCAAGGACACTAGCTTGGATCCTTTTGTTCCCAGTGCTGACATTGGAGGATTGAGATGAAATAAGCAATAACAACAACAAAAAAAGTATTAAGCACACAGCTTCTCAGTGAGTTTTACATGACAAATATGGAGAAAGCTTTGAAAGAGTAAAGGCAGTGGTTTTCATGTTCATTAAATCTGCTTTCACCCGGGCATAAATACCTAATTCTCCATTGAGATGCCAGGATATTGAGAACATAAAAGTATGATAGTACCTAAAATGACAATTCTCCTTTATAACAGCATAATTTTATTAGAGCCACAGGGAGCCAAACCCAGTCCCCTAAAAATCAACTTATTTGAAATCCAATGGACATTGCTAAATGAAAAAAAAATTAGAAATGAGGAATCAGTGATATTTTATTATACCATTGGCCTTAACACTCATGTTAAACAATTTCACACAGAGGCTGAAGAATTAAATTAAAACATAAATTCTGTTTTAAGCCAAAAGCAGCAGAGGATTGTAGTCATTTCCAAACCCATTCCAGGTTCTTTGTAATGCTGAACACAATTCTTCCGCATTCTTTTCTAGGAAAACACATACTCTCTTTTTTTAAAAACAAATTTGACAAGTAACACCAAACAAAACCCTTAATATTTCTAAAAGTTCTACTCTTAAAGGGAAGCATTCGAACTGGCAGATTAATCCAGTTTTATTTATCCAAATTAGGTCCCTTCAGCGTGCTTTTTACTAGTGCTGTTTTTGGCTCTGATAAGAATGGACCAATAGAGGCTTTTATGTGCATCTTCATATATAATGAAGAAAATTAAAGATTTTCACACCTAGAATCTACTCTAACTTCTCTGTTGTCTAAATGCAAACTGAGAGAATCAACTGACATACTTTTAGAATGAGAGTTCGCCAATATGGTCATACATGAAATTTGCCAAAAGTGATGTTTTCTTACTATGTCAGCAATACTTTATGGAAAACAATGGAATAAAGATTCCTATTCACCATACAAACAGATAATTAAATCTTTGAGTACAGTATTCATTGGAAATGTGCCAGTCCTATATTCAAAGAATTATAAAACTTTTACAGGCATAAGGATATATATATAAGAATAAATAAATAAGTGTAGCATTCATGTACATTTCGAGTAGAAATGTAAATTTGTGTAACCTTTCTGGGGCTCAGTTGCTATTACATATTAAGTCTTACTAACATGTATACTCTTTAACCCAGAGAACTCTGTGTAAAAATCTATCCTAAGGAAATTGTCAGAAATGTTACCAAGGATGAAGGTTGTTTATCCCAGTGTTATTTATAATAGCAAAACAAAGCAATATTCAAGAATAGAGAACTGGTTAACTAAATTGCACCTCATGCAATGGAACCCTATGCAGCTATTAAAATCAGTTTTCAAGAAGGGAGGGCCTGAACAATGAAGCTCTTGCACGGAGCATTGAAAGTGGTAATAGATACCCACCTTCAGATCGACCACTTCAGCGAGAGCACTGGGAATCCACGGAGAGGAGGCGGGAGTGAAGTGAAGAACAGAGAAGTAGCACAACCTGCGCAGCAGGACCAGAGGTAATTAGGGAAGGTGCCCACGCATGCAAAGGGACAGAGGAGAGAATCTTAGGCTGCACACCTTTCCTGAAGATATGACTGGTGAAAGCACCTCTCCACCGCAACCTGGACTAATATAGAGACCTGACTGGAGGCTGTGCAGCTGCATCCGGAGACAAGGGACAGCTGGCTTGCAAGCCCTGGACACTGTGGCTGGTGCCCCTATAACACCCCAATCCTGGAACACTACTTCTGTCCAAGGGTCAGATCTGTGACTGCCTCCTCTCCTTTGCCAGTGCCAGGAGGGGAAGGTGCGGGCAATCCTGGTGCTCCTGCATGCCCCATGGAAAAAATGACATGCATGCCCACTGCCACTGGTGGACCTAGGCAGAACAGAAGACCATGGGCTCAGTGTCAGCTGCTGTAGCCTGGGCGATTCCACTCAACTGCACCTCCTGTGGGCCCATAGTCCTTGGCACCCACCACCCACTGTTGAGGTGTCTAGACACCACTGCCACGTGGAAGGCCCTAAGTGGGGATGCCAGCACAGCACACCTTTGGATCCAGGCAGATTGCATGTCAGAGACCTGCACCATCCCACGCAGGCAGCCCGGGCACCACACCCTGCCCTGCCAATGCGCCTGGCACCACAGCTGCCCTGGCCTGCCCACATGACCACCACACTCTGCGGACCTGCTCCATCCCACAAAGGTACCTGCTCCACAGGACCACTCTATCCTAAGGTCCTTCTCCACCCTGAGCATGAGCTGTGACCCATGGGTCCCCTCTTTGGGCCCAGTCCACTCCACAGGCCCTCTATGCTCTGCACTTACTTTGCCCCGCCCACACGTCCAGCCCCATTATTGCCCAGGTGGACCTCCTCCATCCCCCATGCAGGCCCTTTCCTGCCAGGTAGCCCCACCTTGCATGTGCACTTTGTACCAGGGGCTGGCCTTGCCACAGCTGCTCGATAACAACCACAGGGGAACAGGGGAGACAGAGCACAGCAGCAGTGTTAAAGGCTCACAATGCATCTGCATCTCTCCTGTCTGGTGAAGCTTCTAGAGTCGGACCCAAGCATGCATCCACGGACTCATCCCTATCTTTACCGAGCAACAGAGGTCCCAGCAGAGGAGAACAGGTGTACCATGTCTGCTATCTGTTTTGAGCTGAGAGAAGAGAACCCAGATGAGAAGGAACCAGCTTAAAAACTCTGACAACATGAAAAAAATAGGCTGTCCAGACACCCACAAAGGATCAATAGCTCTCCAGTAATAAATTCTAATCAAAAGGAAATTGTTGAAATGACAGCTATGGAATTCAGATTATGGATGGCAAGTAATATGAATGGAATTGAGGGGATGGTAGAAAATCATCTCGAAGAAACTAAAAGTATAATTCAGGACATGAATAAAAAATTCAATAAAGAGATACATAACATTATAAAAGAGATGACAGAGTTTAAACAAATGAAAGAGTCATTTAGGGAATTTCAAAATACAGCAGACAGCTTTAGCAATAGATTAGACCAAGCAAAGGAAAGAATTTCAGAGCTTGAAGACAAGGATTTTGAAGTAACCCAGTCAATAAAAAATGTAGAAAAAAGACCAAAGAGGAATGAACAATCACTGTGAGAAATGTGGGATTATGCAACTAAGATAAGAATTATAGGTATCCCTGAGGAAAAGCACGGAAAACCCATTTGAGAAAATAAAAAAGGAAAACTACCCTGGTATTGCTAGAGGTTGAGACATCCAGATACAAGATGATCATCAAACACCTAGAAGATTCATACCAAACAGGACATCATCAAGATATATAGTCATCAACCTGACCAAAGTCAAAGTGAAGGAGAAAAGCCTACAAGCTGTGAGATGAAAGCAATAAGCTACTTACAAAGGAGAATGCATTAGACTAACAGCAGACTTCTCAGCAGAGACCTTTCAAACCAGAAAGGATCGGGGGCCCATTTTTAGTCTTCTTAAACAGAATAACTGCCAAACAAGAATTCTGTATACTGCAAACTAAGTTCCATGAATGAAGGAGAAATAAAGTCTTTGCCAAACAAGCAAATACTGAAGGGAATTTGTCATCGTTAGACCCACCCTTATAGGAAATACTTAAAAGTGCTCTATAAACAGAACAGAACAATCAACACTCACCAATGTAAAAACACCAAATAGTTAAAGTTCACAACTCTTATAAAACAGTAATACAAGGGAAAAAACAAAGCAACTAAGTATCATTCAACATGATGAACAGAGCGATATCTCACATATCAATACTAACATTGAACGTAAATGGGACATTTAAAAAGTATAGACTGACTGATTGAATAAAAAAAAAATACACCCCATTATATGCTGTCACCAAGAAACCCACCTAACTCACAAGAATTCTCAAAGACTTCAAGTAAAGAGATGAAAAAATATATGGAAACCAAAAGCAAGCAGGAGTAGCCATTCTCTTACCAGATAAAATGGACTTTAAATCAACAATGCTAAAAAATAGATGGTCATTATATAATGAAAAGGGGAGCAATTCAGCAAGAAGATATAACAATCCTAAATATATATGCATTCAACAAAGGAGTTTCTAGATTCATAAAACGAAGTCTACTAGATCTAAGCAAAGAAATAATCAGCAGCATCATAATTTCCGGCCCTTCAACACTCCACTGACAGAACTGGACAGATCATCCAGACAGAAGATCAACAAAGAAGCATTGTACATAATTGGGACTCCAGAACAAATGGACCTCACAGATATCCATAGAACATTCTAGCCAAAAACTGTAGAATATCCATTATTCACATCAGCACATGGAACATTTTCCAAGATAGAATCATATGTTAGCCTATAAAAGAAGTATCAGCAAATTCAGAAAAATTGAAATCATTCCACGTATCTTCTCAGATCATGGTGGAATACAACTAGCAATCAATTCTAAGAGGAACTCTCAAATCTACACAAAGTCATAAAAATTAAACAACCTGTTGCTGGACAATCCTTGGGTTAATGACAAAATTAAGATGGAAACCAAAAGATTTCTCAAACTGAACAAAAACAATACAAGTATTCAAAAATCTATGGGATACAGGTAAATGTTAAGAGGCAAGTTCATAGCCTTAAATGCTTACATCAAAAAGATAGAAAGATCACAAATTAACAACCTAATGTCACAACTCAAGGAACTAGAAAAAGAACAAACCAAAAGTTGGCAGAAGAAAAGAAATAACAAAGTTCAGAACAGACGTAAACAAAATGGAAACAAAAAAAATTACAAAGGATCAATGAAACAAAAAGTAGACTCTTTAAAAAGATAAATAAAAGTGATAGACTTCTAACTAGTTTAATCAGAAAAAGAAGAGAAAGTACTCAAATAAGCTCAATCAGAAATGAAAAAAAGAGATACTACAACTTATATCACAAAAATATAAAATATCTCTATAATTACAATGAAAACCTCTATACACACAAATTAGAAAATCTAATTTTTGGAAACACATAACTCACAAGACTGAATGAGGAAGAAATAGAAATCCTGAACAGATCAATAAAGAGTAACAAAATCAAAATATTAATAAGAACTCTCCCAACAACAACAACGAAAAAATTCCTGGACCAGATAGATTCACAGCAGAATTCTAGCAGACCTACCAGCAAAACAAATTCAACAGCATATCAAAAAAATAATACACCATGACCAAGTGGGATTCAACCTAGGGATACAAGCATTGTTCAATACATGCAAATCAATAAATGCAATTCACCACATAAACAGAATTAGTAACAAAAACCATAGGATTATCTCAATGCATGCAGAAAAATCATTTGATAAAATTCAGTACTCTTTCATGATAAAAACCCTCAACAAACTAGGCATAGATGGAACATACCAAAAACCCCATTAAAAAGTGGGCAAAACACATGAACAAAAGTTTTTCAAAAGAAAACAGACAAATGTCCAACAAATATGTGAAAAAATGCTCGACATCACTAATTATCAGGGAAATGCAAACTAAAACCACAATGAGATACTACCTTATCCTTGTCAGAATGGCCATTAAAAAGTCAAAAAATAATAAATGCTGGCAGAGAGAAAGGAATGCTTACACAATATTGGTAGGACTAAAAATTAATACAACCTCTATGGAAAACGGTATGGAGGTTACCAAAGAAACAAAAGTAAACTTACCATTCGATTCAGCAATCCCACTACTGGGTATTTACCCAAAGGAAAAGAAGTCATTTTATCAAAAAGACACCTAAAGTCAAATATTTATTGTAGCTTTCACAATTACGAAGTCATAGAATCAAACTAAGTGCCCATCAATTCACGAGTGGATAAGGAAAATGTGGTATATATATACTGTGGAGTACCACTCAGTCATAAAAAAGAATGACATAAGGTCTTTTGCAGCGACTTAGATGGAAATGGAGACCATTATCCTAAGTGAAGTATCTTAGGAATGGAAAAACAAACACCATATGTACTCACAAATAATTAGGAGCTAAATGATGGGCAAACACAGGCACAAAGAGATGTAAAGAACATTAGGAACCCAGAAGGAGGGAGAGTGAAGGGGTAAGGGGTAAAAACTTACCTATTGAGTACAATGAACACAATTCTGGTGATGGGTACACTGAAAGCCCTGACTTAAGCATTATACAAGGTATCCATGTAACAAAAAAATATGTGCCCCCTTAATATTTGAAATTAAAAAAAATCAAAAGGCAATAATTGAGCAGCCACTAAATGGGAGACACTGGAGTTGCTGGATTCTAGTTTGGAAAAAAAAAAAAAAGAAGAAGAAACATACCTAAAAATAATAAAAGACATACATGACAAAGCCACAGCCAACATCATACTGAATACGGGAAAGCTGAAAGCATTCTCCCTAAGAACCAGAACAAGACAAGGATGCCCACTGTCATCACTTCTATTCAGCATAGTATCAGAAGTCCTAGCCAGAGTAATCAGGCAAGAGAAAGAAATAAAGGGCATATGAATCAGGAAAGAGGAAGTCAAACTATCCTTGTTTATCAACAATATCTTATACCTAAAAAAAAAACCCTAAAAAACTCCACCAAAAGAGTCCTAGAACTGATAAAAAAATTCAGTAAATTTTCAAGTTTCAAAATTAATGTATACACATCAATAGGATTTCTATATACTAAAAACAGCAAAGCTGAAAGTCAAATCAAGAACTCAATACCACTTATAATAATTACCAAAAAAATCAAATACCTAGGAATACACTCAAACAAGGAGGTAAAAGATTTCTACAAGGAAATGAATGAAAGCTGAATGAAAAGCTGAATGAAAGAAATCATAGATGACACAAAAACGTTCAAAAATATCCCATGCTCATGGATTGGAAGAATCATCATTGTTAAAATATCCGTATTTCCCAAAGTGATTTACAGACTCAACACAATTCGCATCAAAATTCCAATGTCATTTCTCACAGATCTAGAAAAAAAAAAACCTAAACTACATATGAAATCAAAAAAGACCTCAATAGATTCTGGTTATCAGCCCTCTGTCGGATTTGTAGCACGGGAAAATTTTCTCCCATTCTGTGGGTTGCCTATTTGCTCCTGTGACAGTTTCTTTGGCTGTGCAGAAGCTTTTTAATTTGATTAGGTCCCATTTATTTATTTTTGTTGTTGCTGTAGTTGCTTTTGGGGTCTTCTTCATAAATTCTTTGCCTAGGCCAATGTCTAGAAGAGAATTTCCAAC
>CAUYSK010053475.1:0-21643 GCA_963575035.1 Avahi laniger | reverse complement strand
GTAGTATAATAAATGAATATTCATTAAGTACTTTTTACCTATGTGAAGCAAAATATAAAAAAGCGTAATCACATCATTTCTAGCTGCTGTTCTCAGAGCATTTACCTTGTGCAGAGCACTTTCTCTGCTTTACTGCATCCAATTTTTATGAGAAGCCCATCCTTACTGCCATTTTACTAGGAAGAAACAGACTTAGATATTAAGTAATTTTTCCAAGGTCGCACAACTAGAGAGTGATTGAACTGAAATTTTAAGCCTGTATTTATCTCTGCAACCTGTTCTTTTCTCTTCTACACTGTTCTACATTGAAGTAAAATGTATCTAATGTTATTAATAATTGTTTATTGAGACCTTGCTATTCTTTCACTGAAACTTTTTAACTGAGTCTTCAACTTTTGACTAATGTCCTGTGGCTTTGTCCTGAAGTGTGTCCACTCTCGGTCATTTTGTCGCGTTGCTGAGGCTTCCGCCCACACCCACTCCCACGCCCTGCACTCGAGCCAAGCCAGAGTAACTAGGGCATCCACTCTGTCTCCCAGAAGCTGCCAGTGTTCCTGGCCACTAGGGCTGTTCTCCCCTCTCTCTGCTGGACTGCACCCTCACTCGAAGGCCCATCTCAAGTGTGTTTCTGGCCTAGTGTATGAAATCCTTTAAGACTCGGCAAACATTCTGATAAGTAGGAAAAAACTCACATAGTATTAGAGTGCTTACGAAAGAGATTAATATACATAGAAGAAAACTACTTACTAAAGTGCCATGGATTTAAACGTGCTTTCTTTTAATCAGCGTTAGGTTTTAATTTTATGTTTAATTTTTCCTGGGGATACAATCTTACATGAACAGTAAAGGCTAGTGGCCCCAGGTGCACCGAGATTGAGGGTATAGGCTGATGAGCAGCGACTCAGGGCAGGGACAGGGTGTGGGTGGATTTTCCAGAATAACTCTACCTGACTCCCTGAGCTGGCTGACGGGGCCATTTTATAGTTAACATTCTTCCCACTGCATTAAGAACTGTCCATTGTTTTTATGTGTGACCCAAGTAGTTGCCCCATATGATACCTGTTTTGTGTATAGCCCAGTATTCAAACCTATTTTATCCCCATGTTTTTAATAGGGCCTGATAGATTTAGCTAAATCTGAGGACTTTGATCAATTTGGTTCTCTTGAAATACAAATTTTCTCTCTCATTGACTTTTAAGGCCTATAATATTAAAAAATAATGTGATTAGGTTATGCTTTGGGTCCCCTTCCTCTTGCGTAAGGGACTCTGCTTACTCAAGGAATGTGTACAGCGGCTGCACTCAGGGAGAAGGAGTACAGGTCCTAAGAGTTAGAAACCGTGGGTCTGAGTCCAGACCCTGCTGTTTTTTAGTTCCCTGCTCAGTGGACAGGACCCTTCATGCATCAGAACCTCAGCTTCTATGCCTGAAACACAAGGACGGGCATCCCTGCTCTGCCTCCTGCGTGATATTAAGTCCTACACGAGGTGAGGCATGAAAAAAATGCCTTCTGAATTATATGATTCCACATAACTGATTTTAATGAATGATTTCATTGTTTTGACACTGATTACCTTATAAAAAGAGGTAGCCATGTGACCTCAGGCAAGCTATTTAATCTCTCTGTGACTCAGTTTTTACATTTGTAAATGAGATGACCCCAGAGAGTTGCTGGGGGAATAAAATGCAGTCCGAGCACATTGAAAGTGCTCAGTCAATATTAACTTATTGCCGTGAGATTGCATCAGACATTTAACTTAATGACTTTCTAAGTTGAAGAGGCCAACCCCCTACTATATAAACCCTGTGACCCTTTCGTAGTAACATGGGTTGTCATTATCTTGTTTGTTAACAACAGCTATACTACTGTGATTGAAGGTTAAGTATTATATTAAAAACAGTGAAATAAATTGCAGACAAGAAGGAACATTTTAGACTTCTCCACCTATCTCCACCTCCAGGGACTTGATTGTTATCTTAAAGGCAGATTGGTTTGGGTACTCTTACATCTACATAGACTTCATTTTTGCACCTTTTAGTCTTGTGCAGTGATTCTCACATAACAAATTATGGTGCAGGTTATACATTTAAAACCATGTACTTGTACTCTAAGAACTAATTAATAGTTATCTGAAGCTAATTTTGACTATATGCAACTTTCTTCAAATACTGGCTTTTGCACTGAACTTAGAGACAATCAACTTTATTCTGGCATATCAGTGTGGGCATTTCGAGTCATTTTCAGGCAGAGAAGTGCTAGATCCAGCTCATTCTAGCTGGCAAGAGCTGACTGTAAAATTTTTAGGAATCTTGTGAACCAGCTGATGTCACATTGACAGTTTGAAATTGGCTGTGATGGGAGTATTTACACCATGGAAATTGGCAACTTCTGATCAGAAGTTTTTCCCTCTGGAGCCAGTTGTTAAACATTACCAGCACATCACTGTTTTCTGCACATGTTAAACTTAATGAAATTTTAGCCTAAATGGGAACCTTTTAATCTGTGTGTCAGTGTGTGAATGTGGCTGTCTCTCTTTCTGTTTAGATGAGGCTCAGGGGGAAACGTGACTTGCTGAAGGAAGTCAGAGGCTGGATTTTAACCCAGTACTCTACCCATTCCTAGTCTAGTTTGTATTATCTGGGAAGCTAGTGCTCAAATGTGAATTATTAATATAAAATTAAAAAATTAGGCCAGTTAACTTTTCGAGTTAGGTGCTGATCATATTCTCTGATTATGACAGCAATCTTACAGCACTTTTCCCCCCTCACCAAAATACCTTTTCCCTTTGCTCTTGTTCCATTATCTTGATCTTGGGGTTTCATGGCCTTTTCTAGGCTGGTAGAGTTGGAATAAAGCTGATTTCATTTATGAGACAAAACTATTATTTTCCCATATTGGGGCTACTCATTATTATGGCTTTCAAGGAGGTGTAGAATATCCAAGGAGATTTAGCATTCTTTTTAAAATTAAACTAAATGAAATAATTTATTTTTTTAGAGATGCAGTCTTCCTGTCTCCCAGACTGGAGTACAGTGGCATGATCATAGCTCATTGTACCCTCAAATTCCTGGACTCAAGCAGATTTAGCATTCTTATGCTTATTTGCCTTAGAAAAGAGAAAATCATGAGCTTTAATAATAACCTGTTTTCAGGAGACAGCATTCTGTTGATATACCTTATCCTCCTAGTGTCATGATGGAGATGTTACCCGCTTTATTTTCCTGGTTTAAAGTGTGGCTGTTCTGAGAGATGTAGTGATCCTCTGACCCAAGTCACACAAGTCTGCAATAGAATGTAGAATAGGGTATGTGAAGGCAGTACACAAAGGGAGTATTGCAGAAAGCATTTAATTTTTTCAGAATAGTTTAAAGAATTTATATATTTTAAAAATTATAAAAGCTTTTACAATCAAGTGATTGCATTTAAAACTTCTTTTTGTTGACTACAGCTGTGTGTGTGTGTGTGTGTGTGTGTGTGTGTGTGTCTTGTTTTAAAAGGAATGCTGTCTGGGCCTCACCTTTCATTACAACAGAGCCTGGTAACCAATTGTGTTTCAAAACCTTGTATCTGGAAGACTTATCAGGGCTTTGGCCTTGAAAGGAATGTCTTCCTCCTAATTTTTGCTAAGCAAATGATGTGTGAAGGAGTGTAATCTCTCTTGCAGTGGCAAAGGAACACACGCTCTGTATTTGTTTCCGTCTTTGGTCTATTAATTTCTTGTCAAAGGGGTTGTATTTTTGTATATTTCATATGTAAATATAAATATTTTTATAGGGAATGAAAAAGACTCGAGTAGACGCAAAAAAAATTGGTCCTCTTAAATTGGCTGCTCTAAATGGACTCTCCCTGTCTCGACTGCCTCTGCCTGATGAAGGGAAGGAAGTACCTGCCAGAGCAACGAATGACGAAAGGGTAGGTGTGGGCCGCGTGGGGCTGTGTGCCCTCCTGGGCGTCAGTGGCAGATACTACAGAAATACCTTTGTGAGATTTTGGTGAATTTTCTAACATGATGTAATAATCATAAATGGGTATTAAGGAATTTTATAATGTGGGCCTTAAAATCGGGGCAGGTGTATAGCTAATGTCCTAACTGATAATTTCAGGCTTGAATGTTGATTAATTTTTTGTTTCCGAATATTCTTCTTTACCTTCTTATGAGTATACATAGGAAAGGAATGGCTGCTTTCATTCCAGACAGCAGTTACTAAATTTTTCAAAGCTGCCTTTGTGACTGAGATGTATTTTCTATAAGAGTTTCTCAAAAGCACACAGGCATGAATTTGTTTTTTGGGTCCTGGAGGCAGTTTCCTGTATTTCCTACCACTTCAGTCTTTCCTATGTCATACATTATAAATTGAAGCATTTGTTCAAAGATGCTGGAACTGATTATCCTTCCTGTAGATTTACTGTTCTCTAGGAAACTTCTGTTTGTTATAGGTTGCAAAATTGACCACAGATTTAGAGACGAATTGGACAAATTGCTTTAGGACAATTTTTAATTTTAAACAAAATTTTGCAACTTAGTTCTCACCAACAAAATTATGTCTTTGTTCTTTTAAATCGTATCGTTGTGGCTTGTTAATATTTAACTTTGGTTTCACTAGAATTTTCAATATTAAATAATGCTAGACTTGAAGCAGAAAACAAGATTTCAAATGTGCCATCAAAATACAGCTATGCTATGTGGCTATCCTCATATTATTCCACATATTCTCTTTTATAGTGTAAAATTCTGGAACAACGGTTAGAACAGGGAATGGTATTCACAGAATATGAAAGAATTCTTAAGAAACGGCTAGTGGACGGTGAGTGCTCAACAGCACGACTCCCTGAAAATGCAGAAAGAAATCGATTCCAAGATGTTCTTCCCTATGATGATGCTAGAGTGGAGTTGGTCCCAACTAAAGAAAACAATACTGGTTACATCAATGCTTCGCATATTAAGGTAGGAGGAAAGTACAGAGTAATAAGCAAGACATGCAGTTTTGATAAGTTACAAGAATGGTACGAATTCATGTCTGTTTAGATACAGACATTTTAAAATTTGTGTTCATTTTTATTCATTTTTTTTTTTAATAAACACCCTAGTTTTGAGCCATTGTGATAAACTGTATTATACCTGGGAAATCCATATACCAGTGCTAAAGAGTTTCTCTGATAGAGCCAGGGTCATGTCTGCTCTTTCCATGTGGTAAATCCCTCTGCCCTCAACACTGTTATCAGGGCTCAGGGAACACTTATTTGCCTGGCTTTAGAACTTTGTCCCTCTATGTGTGAAGACCTCTTTCTAGCTCTCAGGAGCCATAAATTGTTAGTTTTGCCTTATCACATACCTGTATGCCTTTTTATGTAACAAAAATTTCTGGGCTTTTTTTGATGGTGTTCACAAAGGTTTTTACTTATGAAGGTGCCATCTGTTCTCATTGTATATTCCCTGTAATCATTTTTAAATATCATTTTGTTCTTTGAAGCAGCACTTTTTTCCTGGAAATAGTATAATGCCATTTAACGGGAGTAATATTTATGGTGAGAGATAGGGGGCTGGTTTCATTTTTCTATATATGGATATCCAGTTTTCTCAACACCATTAATTTAAGAGGCTGTCGTTTCCCCAATGTACATTCTTGGCATCTTAACTGGGGTTAAGTTAACACCCATTAAAATGGACAAGTGATGATTTACAACAGGTGTTTGAGTAAAGCCAGATGTTCTCTCTTCTCCATCATTGTAACCCTTGTTCATGCTGGCTAGATGCAATTCTTCATTTTTGGGAAGGAGAAATCTTATAGTGGGTAAATGTGGACAGGTGTTTTTCTTCTTTCCTACATTTTCTCCGGTTTGCAAGTAATATTTGATAAGAGAACAATCTGATACCTGAGGCTTTCTGAAGACCTGGCAGTCTGCCTATGAATGCCAGTACTCCTTGATGGTTTTGGGAATTTATGCATGTTCCATTCTGTTTTTTAATATGGACATAATTTATTTAAAAACCAAGCATTTCTTTGGAGTAACCCAGTCTCTTATGACTGGATGGAGAAGAATTGAATAACACTGTAGTTCTATAGTGATATTTCAAAATCTCCAGAAGCAACCTGACAAATAGTGGAAAGAGTATGAGTTTCAGAATTGGATGGAGTCTGACTCCTAGGTCTACCACACACACACCTCATTTTACTTACCTCTAAATAAAGAAATGGTGATACCTACCCCATAGGCTTTCCTTTAGACCTTTCCTCACTAGTACTTGTTCGCTGTTAATCACCTGGTATCCACCTACAGTATCTGCCACCAAGTGGGTGCTCAGTGAGAGGATATGGAGCCGTGACTGGGAGGCTGGCAGCCCTGAGGGAGAGTGTGTATGGAACAGGGCTTGGCTATTATGGAGAGTGATCTTAACTCAGAAGTCTAGGGATGAGGCTGGGTGCTGTGTCTCATGCCTGTAATCCCAACACTTTGGGATGCCAAGGCCGGAGGATTGCTTGAGGCCAGAAGTTTGAGACCAGTCTGGGCAACATAGCGAGACCCCATCGCTACAAAAAAATTTTTTTTTAATTAGCTGGGCGTGGTGGTGGCATGCCTACCGTCCCAGGTACTCAGGAGTTTGAGGTGGGAGGAGTGCTTGTCACTATGATTGTGCCATTGCACTCCACCCTCTTAAAAAAAAAAATTTAGAGATGAGAGACTGCCTTAGATAGGAAGATATACTTTTTTTTTCTAGAAATATGACATTAGCTTAGGTTTTTAGCTTAATTGCTAAGCTTTTTTCCAACATGCTTAGTATTTCATGAGGGGAAATGGTTTAAAATTTGGGGTACAATGATGTTGATATTATTTTTATAAGAAGAGGAGCAATAGCAGCAACAACAGCTACTCACTGAGTACTTACGTGCCAGGCACTGTTTATATTGACTCAAATACAACAACCCTTAAGGGCAGGCAATATTTTTATAAATGAGAAGTGAGATTCAAAGAGGTTCAGCTGATTGCCACAGTTACATAGATATTATGTGTATTCACTGAACATAAATTTATAAAGATGTCAGTAATGGACGTTATATTGACAAGGGAAAAGATTAAGATAAAAATCCTTCCTTATTTTGCTGAATAGTTTCCTTTTGTAGTACTAACATGAATGCTTACATACCTATATCATATACACACATAGCAATTTTTTAACCTTTCCTAATTTCAGGTCTCTGTCAGTGGAATCGAGTGGGATTACATTGCCACACAGGGACCATTACAGAACACCTGTCAGGATTTTTGGCAGATGGTGTGGGAACAGGGAATTGCAATTATAGCAATGGTGACAGCAGAAGAGGTACGTATACTTGTTTCTCTTAATTGACTTTCCTCAGCTTTCGAAGAACAGTTACTATAATCACCTAGAATCCTGACCTTTAGAGAAAAAGGCTGGGCAGGGTTCCAGTCTGAGTTTGAGATGCTGTGTGTGTGAAACGACCATGCTGCTGGAGCTTGTGGTGTTTAATTGTGCTTGTCTTTAACAGGAGGGTGGAAGGGAGAAGAGCTTTAGGTATTGGCCACGACTTGGTTCCAGGCACAACACCGTCACCTATGGAAGGTTCAAGATCACAACGCGGTTCCGCACAGACTCTGGTTGCTATGCCACTACAGGCCTGAAGATGAAGCACCTTCTCACGGGGCAGGAGAGGACAGTGTGGCATCTGCAGTACACAGATTGGCCTGAGCATGGCTGTCCAGAAGACATCAAGGGGTTTTTGTGTGAGTGTCTTTGTTCCCAGGACAGCCTCAACTGAGTTGTCAATTTGATATGCTTTAATCCCTGAGTAGTTTTCTATTTCATTGATTTTTCACAGCATACCTGGAAGAGATCCAATCTGTTCGACGCCATACAAATAGTACAAGTGAACCCAAAAGCCCCAACCCTCCGTTGCTGGTCCACTGCAGTGCTGGAGTAGGAAGGACCGGCGTCGTCATTTTGTCAGAGATCATGATTGCCTGTCTGGAACACAATGAGGTGATGGCTCTTATGCTAAGCCTGACGTTTTTTGGTGGGAATGAGGTTGGGGAGGAGAGGGAAGTAATGACCTAATAGCTCTTCTCGAACACATTTTCTTGGACTATGGAGGCCTCAAGATGTTATTAAGTGCTCCGTGCAAAAGGCTGTATCTTCTTAGAGATTCTCAGTACCTATTAGCATATTAAATACCATGAGAAGTCATATAATAAATAAAGCTGTTTAATTTTGTTTTACCCAGTGTTTTTCAAAGTTGAGGTCAGAACCCATTTTTCCTGGAATAACTATTAACTTTTCAAGGATGATTAGCGTGGTAGCGCTGTCTGGGACGTACTGAGCTGACACTGACGGCACTTAGCACACTGCGTTTTTGTTGAATCCTGGGATTTGGTGAGATGTGGTCATTTACATCCCACGAGACAAAGCCAAGGAGCTACACCCAGGGAATTTTGAAGAAATAGTCTGCATGGACCTTCTATTTATGGTTAAAACAATCAAAAGTAGGCAATCACAGATTATTTATAGAAGATGTTAAGGTAGAAAAGAGTCTGTCTGCTAACCAGATTTCTGCTAGGACACCAGCTTTCCTGGTCCTGCCTCTCCCCAGGGGAGCGCGTCACCTTCATCCCGGTTTCTCTCTTCCTAGGTGCTGGACATCCCGAGAGTGCTGGACATGCTGAGGCAGCAGAGGATGATGCTGGTGCAGACCCTCTGCCAGTACACGTTTGTGTACAGAGTTCTCATTCAGTTCCTGAAAAGCTCCAGGCTCATCTAAGCTCCCACACTTGTTCTGGGGACCCAATCAGGTGAAGCGTTTACAGCTAAAAAAGAAAAAAGCAGTGCTTGCCTAACTCATACTTGCCCAGTTCATACTTGCCGCCCCTCGACACTTGATCCAGGCAACGCTACATCGGGACGTAAATGGCGCGGTGTGAACGGCAGCGCACTGAAGGAATATGCAAAGCACGAGGCCGCAGAGGGGCTTTCTGGCCTGGGAGAGGTGCTGAAGGAGGACTTGGTTTCGAGGCCCTTGCCCTGCTCCGGTCTGTCCGATTTGCAATACTTGCACACGTTTTGGAGATTGTATTTTGTACACAATTCTCTATTTTACTGAAGCTATGCTGGGCAATTCTGGCAATCATTAAAACGCATAGATTTCTATCTTAAACTAGTTTTTGATAATGGAATTTTATTTTATGACTAAAATATTTAGGGATTTTCTTAGCGAGAAACTGAACTTTCCATGGGGATGATCCACAAATATGAGTGGTTCCTGTCTAACTTTGTATTTAAAACCATGTTACTATCTTTTGTTATTTTTAAAAAACCTTGGGTACTTAATGGTTTGTTACCAAACCGAAAACTATAAGGAGATTCTACAAGTGTTATTTTGAAACTTGGAAAGCATTTTTATATCCAGAAATTTTTTTTATCCTGAAAATTCTATATAGTTGTACCTTCTATATTTTCCACAGAGGAGCTCAACTCATTTAGGACTGAAATCAGTCCGTTAATATAAAGGAAAGTTGGGAATGAAGGCATATTATTTAAAATGTGAGAAAATAATCAAATTCACTATTGTTTCAGTATTATTCATAAAGCTAAAAGAGTTTGGTTTATTGGTTGAAAATGAAGTGATGAAAAACAATTGCCCAGGGTGGCTTCAAGCACTTTTTTGTTGAAAACAATTATGAGTTTTAACGTATGTGTTGCTTTACAGATGAAACAACAATGGACATTGTTGCAGGAGTATTTTGGGTGAGATAAGGATTAAGAGTACGTGAGATGAGTGGGGCGAGAGTAAGTGGAGGGTGATGGCAAATGCAGTACTGTCTATACTCAGACCGAGGTGCTAGGGTAGAGAGCAGGGCTGAGGAGGGTGGGGGCTGACCCTACAGCACTGTCCCCTGGGAATGCAAGGCCTGTCACTGCCAGTGACTTTTTGTTTCCTGGAAGTTCTTCCACCTAAACCTGTATTATTTTTTTTTCATACATAAGTTCAGGTTTATATTATCATTAAGAGAAGCCTTGAGGAGGCTTTAATAGTTTTCACCTCTTCTCCCAAAACCACAGCCCAAATTTGTGGGGTTACCAGAGATGGCTGTGGTATTCAAGAGGATTTTATCTCCTGAATCCCCTAACTTCACCCCTGGCGTCAATTTTCGTTGTTTCCTTTCCTCTCCGCATCCCATTTAGGTACTTTCTAATGGACAGAGCCAAGCTGAGTTAAAGGGGGAAGAGTGTCTTTGGCCCCGGGCTAAGATGGGCTTGTCACAGTTCCCGTTGAATGGGTAAGGACTAACCTGTACTTTTAGCTAAGGAGCCATCTTCTTTTTCCTTCTTCTTAGGCAGTTCCTTATAATGGAGAGCTTCCAAAATGTCAAATCTAGGGCTACTTTCCCAGTTTACAATATTCAAGGCATGATTCTGATTTCCCATATCACTCCTAAGCTCTAAATGTTTGTTGTCAGCTATGAAACTGCATCTCCTACATATTGTGTGTGCCAGCCTAACTCTGATTTACCCAGAAACCAACCTAAGAGGGAAAATCAGAAGATATTAATGAAAATAATATTGAAAGTGGGCACACATCTCACTTAGGAACAAAATATTAATTTTAGATCTAAAATGCTTTTAAAAGTCCTGTTTAAAGAACAATAGACCCAAGTAAAAATATTCAGAAAGAGCTCCCCAAAAGAACGGAATAAGAGTTTTACGGTAATATTTCCCATCCCAATACCATATAAAAGACAGCAATTTTTCTGATGCTTTTTTTTCTTCCAATGGTACGTTTTTTAAAAGAGCTTTTCTGTCAGGTTTAAACATTTTGAAATGTCCCATTGACAAGAACATATTGTAAAACAAAAATCTAATTAAAGATTAATATACGGTATATTTGTGTTCCTGTTGTAATAATTTGATAAGTAAACTTTTTAAGGCAAAATTACAGTTTAAATGTCACATTTGACATTGCTTCTAAGAGCTATGTAATTTTAAACTTTTAATTGCAGTCAGCGAATATGAGGGATTTCTGAGTAAAAATCAGTCTACGTTGCTGGAGTTTGAAATGGGATTTTTCAAGAGCAAACTGTGGAACATTGAGGTTTCACAGGTTTGTCATTTCTGAATTAAGGCCGTTACTGTTTGCCAAACTTATACAATGCTTTATGTATCTTAGTGTCTTTTAGTTCTTGAACCTTAATTTTATATCAAAATTATAAAAATGTACATTTCCACAAAAGGGTTATAAACCAAAGTTTTCCACTGATCAACTTTGATATCTCTGGCATCAGTTTTCCTGATTAGTGGAGTCTTCTGATGAAATATTTTGTCTGATAGTTTTGAGCACCGCAAGTGCTTATTTTAGAATATTATTTGGAAAGTTAATTGCAGTCATTATTATTTTCTTCTGGAACATCTACTGTGAAGTATTCAGAAAGCCCTAGAATTTAGTCTTTAAAATTCTTTGGCAGGATTAAAACAGAAGCTGGGCCTGTACTTCCTTAAAAACTTCCAGAAAGCAAAGCAACGTGTAGCCAGAAACAGAGGCGGGAGGAGAACGTGGTGGTGTGGCACTGAGCGAGGACAGCAGGGCATGGCCAGTTTTTCTGTGAAGCTTTCACCGTCAGAAGAAAATAGTCACTTCAAATAGGTTGATATGTTAATGTTCACAATATTGAGAGAATTTAAATATGTAATATACAATTATATATTAAACTAAATATATTAAACTGGAGGTTAGCTGCAACTTATAAAGAATGGTTTGAGATTTACATGAACAAATGGAAACAGGAATTGTTTATTGTAAATCATTTCTTAAATCGGACTTTTTAAAAGAACTCTTTTGGATAGAAATTTAGGGGAATTTGCTTCCCAGCAAGATTTCATGCTGACCAAGCTAAAACTATTCCTCCTTTCCAGTTTAGTTTGTTTTTAAAAAAAAAAAAAAAAAATTGCAGGGAGCTCTTATTTTAAGCCGAGGGATAGACTTTTCAAAAGTGGAGTAATGGCTCCATTAAGAATTTGCCTGGGAAAACGTTTCTCAAAAGAATACAAGTTTTTCAAATTCCTGTTGAACAAGGGCTCCATTTGCCCTACTATCTATAATTACTTGTTGAAAAATGAGAAAAAATGAGGAAGTCCAGTTTAAAGTTTGCATAGGGATTTTAGAAAATACTCAAAGGGGCCCTTAGATTATAAGTGGCATAGTTTTCTATTTCAGGTAGTTCCCAAATAAAAATGCTCTGAAGGTTCACTTGTATGTTGCATTTAAATATAGTAATATTCACCCTCATAAGTGATGCTGTGGGGGTTAACTTAGTTTGTCCCCCCCAAAGCTTATTCAAACCATAGGGAGCCTGACAGGGTAACCTGTGGTATAAAACCAGATTGCCATATGGTATTCTGGACTCCAGGAAAAATATGTGGCAACTTTTCTCCCTACTGCACTCTGGTGGTGAGATCAGAGAATAAATTCTCCCTGCTTCTGCCAGGCAGTGGCCACTAAGACTCAGAAAGCAATTTAAGTCAGACTGGTCAGTGTTCCATGGGAAGACTTCACAGAAGTGAATATCCCAGTATTTGTTGCAGGAAGTTCAGTGGTATGTGGGTAAGGAACAGAATGGGCCTTATGATGAAGCAAGCAGGGATGCTGCCTATGAAACTGGTAAAAGATGGGCGTAGAAGGAAGTTTAAGGTCTGCATCACTCAGCTGAGGGGAGAGCAGTTCCCGGGTGAATATTACGTAAAGGGTATCTCCAGGTCACAGACAAGTAAAAGTATGCCTGTACATCATTTTTCCAAAAATGTTTAAATTACATATATTTGAAAAAATACTTAGTTTTCAGAATTCTGGAGTACATCTAAACATTTTCCAACATTAATGGTTAAGAAAGGGATAGTAGCCATATACTTCTAAGTTATGCTTTAATGTATTATAAACAAGTACAAATGGATGAGAAGACAGGAATAATTGTGTTTTAACTTATAACTGTAGAACTGCTAACAGTATGGCTGACATACTGTTCCAAATTTCTGAAAATTACTTACTAGCTAGATAAATGTTTTGATCACTGTTCCTTAACTTCCATTAAATCATTTTGTTTTATATAAAACAAGACCGTTAAAAATCCGTAAAATCCCTTGGCTTTGAATCTACAATGTGGCGTACCTGCACTGGCTATAGCAGTACACAAGTTGCACGACTGCAATGTGTAAACCTGCAATTTTAACTGAACTGGCAGGTGGTCTTTAAACTGCAAAAAGACTACATACTTTAAGTTGTCAAATGTGACTACTACTGACATTTAAGTGTGCATGTGTATTTTAAATTTGTATTTTCTAAAAACTTGGTGAAACAAACATCTACAGTGTTCACTCTTAGGAACATATCTACACTGCCAAAGAAATTCAGAAGGTTGGATTAATATCTGGGTTAGCAAGAATGTGAATCTATTGAGCCTCAATTTTGAGGGTAGGTTGATGGGACTAGTACAGATTTAATAACTAATTTTCTGTTTCCATCTGCTCATTCATCAGCTAAGAAAACTGAACAAATGAATGGAGAATATAAACTAAATCACTTATTTTTCATATGCTAAGAGACTGTCCAAATTTTTTTATCCTAGAAGTTTATTAGAAATCACTTGAAATTAATAACTAAATGAGACAAATCTTTTGGTACTTAATATTTATTGAAATGTAATTTAATCTTAGAGTTAAGTGTCCTGAAAGGATTTTGGTAAGGTTTTATAGTTTTACTGGAATAATACCAGTGCAACCCTGGTTTAGTCCAAGAAATAGCATGAAAAAAGTGAATATTCTCCAGAGGTGACAAATTTTAGAACAAATTTAACAAAAATGAGATTAAAAATACAAAACCTTTAAATCCATCTGAGTCAAAAAGGTAAAAAAAAAAAATGTAAGAAAAAATACTATAATTTGCAACCACTTGGTAGAGTTCTACTGGGAGTTTTGTTTGCATGGTTTGGTTTTTGTGGCACAATATAGAAATTGAGATAGTTATTATGTAGGGATGATTCTTAAATGTTTTTGAAAAATCTGTTAATATGATCAATTTAGATCCTCTCCATATTAGGTTTTTAAAATTTCTATATTAAGGGTAAGCAGCTTAATTTCCAGTAGAATTGAGCTATTACATATTTATCAGCAGACTCAATTGCTAAGCAACACATTGAAAATGGGAGAAAAATTAAAATCTGTAATTATATTGAGACTTTTAAAAAACTCAGATATAGTCAAACCTTACTCAAAACATTGGCACTGGGCTCAATGAAGGATTTTTGCTTTTTACTGTATTCTCAAGTAATTTTTTACATTAAAATATAAGACAGATTTTTATCTTGCAGATGTTATTGTTACATGTTAAATGAATATTTTCTATGAAGTCATCTCAATGTTTTCATCTATTGTACTATTAAGAGGGGGAAATTTTGATTTATAACAGGGCTTTTTAGTGCAGACGAAGGAAGAATTACACTGTAACAAACCAGAAATTTGTTGTATATTTCTGTGTTGGTTTTGTTTGAAGCAATCCAAACTCGTAACCATAGTAAATTCAGCAAAGCATAGTTTAAAAAATCTAAATAGCGAGTCTATTTAAATAAAAATTCCAAAAGAGGTTAATGTAATTTAATAAGCCTGACAAACCTAAAACCAAAATTTGGAGAAAATTTTATGTGAAATACATTTTCCTAGAAAGTTGCCCTATAATTCAAGCAATGCACTGAGAATTCTACTTTTCCGAACTGGTAGTATGAATACTTATCTAGCATTTTCTAGTTTAAAAAGCAATTTTATGTGCCACTGTCTGATGGTCAATAATGTAAAAATGTATAATCAGAAACTTAATTCTAAATTTATTGGTTTGTAAAGGTGTGTACATTTAATGGACAAAAAAGCTCGAATGGCTGAATGTAATATATGTGAAATGAATATATTTTTGCCATGAAAATAAATATATGAAGCAAGATATGATTTCTGTGAATATAATAGTACAATTAAAGCTATTTTGCCTCTTTTTTCACTGTAGATTTTATTGCATACAGGCATATAATTAAATGAGTCCCATTTCCCTATTGGACTATTTTTAATGATGTACTAGACAAATATTTTTTAGTAGTTGCCAATCTGTCATCATACATCTCCACAGTAATCAATCACTTAAGAGTTAGAATGCATCTTGCCAAAACAGCCAGCTTCATCAATCAAGATACTGTGACCAATTAATACACTTGAATAAATATTTATGTACTTCCCAATAACTTCACAGTGGGTTGGCAGAGCTCCTCGTGTGGCCATCCCTGTAGTGGAACTTACTAGTTGAGTGTCCACGTTATTCATCTTTTAGTGGGTTTGTTTTTAGCCCAGCAGTGGCAGCAGCATCTGGAATCTTGTTAGAAATGCAAAATCTTGGGCCTTACCCCAGATCTGAAAATTCTGAGTCAGAAGCTAGGGGGATGGGCCCCAAAATTTGCCTCAACAAGTTTTCCAGGAGATTCTGGTACACATTAAAGTTCGAGAACTAAGTAAAAAGCCATTGATGTTTAATATGGATTCCAGTTTGGGATTCATTCAATTAATAGATACTAAAATTTATTTATGCAATTTCTATTAGGTTAATGATATTTATGGCTGTGGTAGGTTGGATAATGGTCCCTTAAGAGATGTCCATGTCCTTCTCCCCTGAAGTTCTGTTATCTTACATGGCAAAGGAGACTCTTCAGATAGGATTAAAGATCTTGCAATGGGGATATTATCCTGGATTATCCAGGTGGGCCCAAAGTAATCACGGGGGTTCTTTATAATTTATGAGAGAGAGATTTTAAGATGCTACACAGCTGGCCTGTGAGATGGAGGCAGAAGCCACAGTGAAAGAATGCAGCCACCTTCTAGAAGCTGGTAAAGGCAAGGAAACATTCTCCCCTAGAGCCTCCAGGAGGAATGCAGCCCCAGAAATACCTTGATTTTAGGACTTCTGACTTTCGGAACTGTAAGATAACTTTTTTTCTTTTTAAGTTTGTGATAACTTGTTATAGCAGCAATAGGAAACTAACACAACTCTATATATTCCTTTCTCAAGAAAAACTTGAAGGTCAACTCACCTGTTCTTAGGATCTTGGAAGAACTAGGTGAACATGGAAGGCACACATCCAGGACTGCTAAGTGTTTTTACCTCAAAATTCAAATGTTAGCACAAAACTGAATGCCCACAGCAACAAGACTGGCCATGGAGCAAAACTTTCCTTACCACAATCCAAAAGCGTCTTCCCCCAGTCTTGGAATTACACGTAGAGATTTGCTCCTTTAGGACGTGCCATTCATTACTGGCTGCATCTAGCTGGCTACTGGGGAAAGTAACTTGTTAGGGCAGCATCTTTTAGCACTGGTGTGAATTAATTTAGCAGATTACTTTCCCAGTACTACACTAGCACATGAAGTGTGAACGGGTGTTTCTACTTCTAGATGTAAATTATTTCAATTTTAATTTCTACAGACCTAAGACTTAAGCTAAAGCTAACTCTGGCATATTAAGGCAAAAGAAATCTTTTCATCATCTAGTCCAAGCTCTTTAAAACCAAGGTGCAGGATAAAGTAATTCATTGGCAACCATACAACTAATTAGTTCACTTGGCAAATTATAGTCTTGTCCCATGAAAGCTGCTCTGATCTTTTCTGACTGGCTTCACTGAGGAAAAAAAAAATGTGACTTTTTAAAGGAAGCCATCTAAGGTGGATGCTAATTTATATTTTATACTATTGAAAATGTGAGCAAATAAGGAAATTTTCATGTAACTTAGCAATTTGCTACATTAATCTTTCTACACTGGGGAATTTGCACTTTTGAGTATAAGAGAAGAGGAAACATCTGCCCTATTTTCCCTATAACCTTGTCTATAACTAAACCTCCCCTAAGTTCAAACTATCTTCCTCCATGAACGAATGCATTCTTGTCAAGCAGACAGTGACCTGGGTATCCAAAGAGAAATAGGTCCTTCCTCTTGAGAAGCTTACAGCCTAGAGTGGAGACAAATTGGGTAAAAAAAATTATAATTCATATTGTAGATAGAAAGGAGTCCGGATTCCAGACCCCAGAGCTGGGGTGGGAGGGGACACATGTTGGGACAGTCACCCAAGGTTTCACTGGAGCTGTTAGATTCAATCTGGGTTACAGACGAAGGCTCAAGGGTACAGTGGAGGGGACATGATGTTCTGAGCAGACAGCAAGTGCAAAGACATGGAGAGGGCGAGTGTGTGTTCAGGACAAGCAACTGGGAGTCACAGAGGATGCTTGGGAAAGGATGGCAAGAGATAAGCTGGGAAGGAAAATGTGACTTTATAAAAAATGCCAAAAAGCCTGGACTTTATCTTGTTAGCAAGTGGAAACTCTCTAAGGTTTTTGTAAAGAGGGGAGTGGCATGGTCTGTTTTAAAATATTAATAGCAGCCTGTGAGTATTTAATTATCATAAACCCATTTAAGTCTTACAACTCTGTGATGAAGACTGTAATTACTCCCGTTCAAGAGACAAGAAAGCACAAAGGTTCAGTAACCAGTTCGAGGTCGCAGCTCATAAGGAATCAAACCCAGGCAATCTGGCTGGAAAGGTACACTCTCACTCACCACACCTCTAAGCCTCAGAGTTGAGGATGGGCTGTTTGAAGAGTTTAAGCCAGTGCTTCCCAAACTTACCATTCACATTCCACCTTCAAACAACTTTTCCATATCCAAGAACCACTTTTAATATTTTTTAAAATCAACTCGTCTTTTAAAGCTTAAATTTTAAGGGGAAACTAGAGGACAACAACATCGAAATGTCCTAACTGGTACGCAAGTTGGGTGGGGTCATGGCCCCCCAGAGACAAAAAGCTATCCCCAGAGTTAGAGCATAGAGAAGACTGGACATGTCAAAGCAAAGTTTCTAGAATAATATTTGGGTTATTATTGTTTTTATCCTCCACAGTGCCTAGGCATGAAACTCTGTACATAACAGGCACTCATATTCAATTATATTAAATAGTAGAAAAGACATAATCAGACATGAATCTTCTGAGATGTGTCCTAATAGTAAGGGTCCCATTCGTGAACTACAAGGGTAAGGGAAGGGTGTCAGGCAGGTCTGATGGAATGTTTCACTCACAAGAAGAGGCAATATTTCACACAGCTGACAGACTGCCCTAGCTCACTGGTAATTAAAAGATCCTTGAAGCTTCAGATATTGTGGAAAGTGAGAAAAAAGAAAGATACTGTAGATAAGGCACAATACTTCAAGACCCATACTAGATCACAAACCATTTCTAATTGCCTTCAAAACCACTTATGTCTGGGTAAAATATGTTCCTCTGAAAAGCAACTTTCCAAATTGTGACTGACAGGTCTTCAGGTGACCCCAGTGATTCCAGCCTTTTGGAATTCACACCCTTGTGTAAATATCCCCAGTGCTTAAGTGTGGGAGAGACCTGTGACTTGCTTCTAACCAAAAGAATATGGCAAGGGTGAAGGAAAGTTACTCTGTGATTATGTTACATTATATAAGACTTCATCTTGATAGCAGAGTCTTTCTGGTTTTCCGGTGAGCCTTGAAGAGGCAAGCAGCCATGCTGTGACCTGCCCAAGGTGATAGCCAAGTGGCAGGGGAACTGCAGGCAGCCTCTGACCATCAGTCAGCAAGAAAAACGAAGCCATCAGATCTATAGCTGCAAGGAAAAGAGTTTTGCCAACAACCTGAAAAGAGTTTGGAAGCAGGTTCTTCCCTACTCAAGCCTTTAGATGAGACCACAGCCCTGACCACTACTACCTTGATTGTGGTATTCAGGGCAGAAGACCCAACTAAGCTGTGCTTAGACTCCTGATCCACAGAAACTATGGGATAAATAATAAATGTGTGGTGTTGTAAACTACTAAGTTTATGGCGATTTATTATGCAGCATAGAAAACTAATATATAAAAGAAATAGAAATCTTAATATATAAAAGAAAAAAAGAAAAGGCATATTGAATTACTGACCATTTGAGGTATTTATTAATGAAGATCAAATATCCAAAGGGGAGTCCTCCACGCTCCTTTCCATGATTTTAAGAGTTGGTAATCCCATGTCGTGATTATTGTCACCTTTGACACTGGAGAACTGAACAGATTGGGAGAGTGATGTGTTAAGACAACATAATTCATTTGAAGTCTCAACCTTTTCAGTATCACTATCACCTTCAATGACATTCACAGAAGTTTCCTGATCTATTAAACTGTCTGAAATACTTGGATTGTTTTCATCTGAAGTTGAAAGTTCAAGATTTGTTTCATCATTCACTTGTTGAATTGTAACCCCTTCTGAACACTTTGATTTATAGACAGGCATGAAAAATTCATTCGGTGAAGAACAAATCTCGTTCTCATCCTTTGGTACAGACAATAACATATCCAAAGCCTTTTTGTATTCTTGACGTTCCTGTTGAATTGTTATTTCTTGCTCATCTTTAAGTTCTTTTTTTTCTGAATTCCCAGGCTTTTCAAAATCAAGTAAATTCAACACTTCAGCATCATTTAGCTTTACTGCGTTTTCCTCGGGTGTGCAGCCTAAGTCTACCTTCAGGACGTGCAGCAGGTGGCGCATTTTTTCCTAGGATTAAGGAACAGATGAGAATAATTATATTCATTAAACTAGGCAAGTTGAATTACTGTCTGCACTGCCATGAATCTCACAGGATTAATGCTGTCCCCTCTATTCCCCCTCTCCCTCCCTCAAAAAAGTTCAAGAGAAAAAAAAGCACTCTCTTTTAATGCATACTTTGAGGGTGTGGAAAACTTCAAAATTATCTCTAAATTAGAATTTTTCTAATGAAGTTCTAAGGAAAGACAAACCTCCTCCAAATGTTTATTTTGTTTAATATGCCGCTCGAACAGTCGTTCTAAAAACCTACAAATGATAAATAAAAATGTTAATGTCTCAAAATCAGAAATCAACTAAATATAAAATAGCCATGTAATACCAAAACTCCTGAAGGTTGGAAAATATTTTTTAGATTAATGTTTTTCTCTCTAAAGCTGAAGACTAATCCTTCCCTGTTCTGTCAAGTTCTCCAACTTGGAAGATAGCATTGCTTCCACTATGTAATCGCTTCCGGTGACATAATGGATGCCAATGTTTCTGAAATACTGTATACTACTGTTTTTTGTTGTTGTTGTTGAGACAGAGTCTCACTCTTTTGCCCAGGCTAGAGTGCCGTGGCGTCGGCCTAGCTTACAGCAACCTCAAACTCCTGGGCTCAAGCGATCCTCCTGCCTCAGCCTCCCGAGTAGCTGGGACTACAGGCATGCGCCACCATGCCTGGCTAATTTTTTACATATATATATATATTTTTTTTTAGTTGTCCAATTAATTTCTTTCTAATTTTAGTAGAGACGGGGTCTTGCTCTTGCTCAGGCTGGTTTCGAACTCCTGAGCTCAAACTATCCGCCCGTCTCAGCCTCCCAGAGAGCTAGGATTACAGGCGTCAGCCACCGCGCCCGGCCAAACATGGTCTTTTAAATAATCTTTTAATGCTTTAAAATAATTATTTGCCCATCATTGGAGAAAGATAGAGCTTTATTCAAGACATGTCCTTATGCACAGCCTTTTCTGTGCAGAGTAACTGTCAACTCCTAAGACTTCTTTTGGGTTACCAAGAATTATGCAGGTTTGGGGCACGTACCTGGCTAGCTTAGTGCCTTCAGATGAGGATAGTTTACTGGAAACATGCCCTGCCTTCATTCGTGCCAGTTCTAATGCCTTTCTGCATATGGATTGTGTAGCCTCTTTATAGATGGATTGGGGTTGTTCTGCGCTCTACACCTGGAGGTTGCTTTGTATTTTTTTGTCACAGTGGATTTAGCACCAAGATTAACACTTTCTGTCATTCTTTTTTTTGTTGTTGTTAACAAAGCTTTTCGTTACAATATAATTATAATATTAACTCCAAAATTTAGGAGATAGGTTCAGATGTGACCATATTAATTTTAAAAGTTGACATTTGGTTGTACATTTCTCCATTGATTTCCATATAGTCTTGGGAGATAACAGTTTTATGATTGTTTTGATTACTTGTTTATATATTTACATACTTATTTTTAACATATTAGTAAATTGTGAATTCAAGCAGCCATAAACTCATTCTTTTTTTTTTTTTTTTTTTTGGGACAGATTCTCACTGTGTTGCCCGGGCTAGAGTGCCGTGGCGTCATCCTAGCTCACGACAACCTCAAACTTCTGGGCTCAAGAGATTCTCCTGCCTCAGCCTCCCGAGTAGCTAGGACTACAGGCATGCGCCACCATGCCTGGCTAGTTTTTTCTATATATTTTTAGTTGTCCAATTAATTTCTTTCTATTTTTAGTAGAGACGGGGGTCTCACTCTTGCTCAGGCTGGTTTTGAACTCCTGAGCTCAAACAATCCACCGGCCTCGGCCTCCCAAAGAGCTAGGATTACAGGCGTGAGCCACCGCACCTGGCCCTTTTTTTTTTTTTTTTTTTTTTTGAAATAATGGATGGGATGTAATGCTATACCAGTACTTACTGAGGGAGTTTAAAAAACCATGCTACAGGAGATTTCAGTGCCCAGTTCTTTTAGATGGTAATCTAGATTAGAAAGATGT
>CAUYSK010053473.1:0-11120 GCA_963575035.1 Avahi laniger | reverse complement strand
AGCCTGAGCAAGAGCGAGACCCCGTCTCTACTAAAAATAGAAAGAAATTAATTGGACAACTAAAAATATATAGGAAAAAAAAAATTAGCCGGGCATGGTGGCGCATGTCTATAGTCCCAGCTACTTGGGAGGCTGAGGCAGTAGGATTGCTTGAGTCCAGGAATCTGAGGTTGCTGTGAGCTAGGCTGACGCCACAGCACTCACTCTAGCCTGGGCAACAAAGCGAGACTCTGTCTCAAAAAAAAAAAAAAAAAAAACAATAGTTAGGTATTTTATAGTAATACAGAGGAGTCATAGTCAGAACTCAGAATTATAGAATAGTATTATCTATTGGAAGAATGCCTGAGTAAGCTCAGTAAAGATTCTAATTTCTCACTGGTCATAAAGATTAAGTTGTCCTGGATAATGTAGTGAATTTGTGGAGTTTTATTTTATGTGATATACAGTTCTAATTTCTCCTTTTATTAAAAATAAATTATTTGATAGTAATATGCTAGCTAATTCTGTTACACAAATAATCAGCAATCATTTATATTATATCTGAACCTGGTCAGAGAACTTAAAGTTGGGAGCTAAACAATCGGGTACACATGGTCATAAAGTGGTATAAAGAACATTAGAAACTAAGAAGGGGGGTGAGGGATGAAAACTTACCTGTCAGGTACAATGTACTCTATTCCGGTGACAGGCACACTGGAAGCCCTGACTTCAGCCTTATACAATTCATCCATGTAACAACACTTGTACCCCTTAATATTTTGAAATAAAAATTATGAAAAAAATTTGAGTTTCTATAACTCTCCATGAGGTATTCTATATATTAATACAGATTTACTGCCAGAGAATGCAAGTTCAGTTTCCTGCCCAATCACTTACTAGCTCATAGGTGTTTGGTTTTCTCATGCATGGATGAATTTTAAAATTGTTATATTATGTGTTTCTAAAGATTATTTGAGATATAGTATTATAAAGCAGCCAGCACACTGCTTCCTGTTCTAACTATATGCAAAATTATTTGAATTCTAAAGCCTTACTGATATTTTTGTGTCAATTATGATTATGATTATGATTTTGGCAATGATGTTAAACCTGACTTAATGAGGAATTGCTAGGTTGTAAAACATAAGTCCACAGCATTTACTTTGTGAGTAAAAGTTTGATGGGCTTCGTGTATTATGTGTGTTCTGTGGATTTCTGGTCAGACCCCTGCCTGCTGGGCAGTGATATACACTAGCTGGAGCTCTCTAGCCAGTTCTCCTGGGTTTATTTTTACTTACAGATATAACAGGCACAATCCCCAAGAAGAGATATTATCTGATGTTTGGACCCAGCCATCACTGGTATTTTAATTCTAAGTTTATAGAGAGTCACAGGTCAAAAAAGTTGACATTTGACTGAAAAATCGCTAATTAAAGAAATGATAGAAAATTGTGAAGAGTACCATTTAAACGAGTAACTGCTACTAGATGTTAAAATAAAGTTCATAGTAATTATCAAGACTGTAAATATATTCCTAAGAAAATAATGTAATAATTCTAAAGAGAGAATATATTTATTTTACCAAAAAGAAAGTTATTAAAAATGTTGACATTTGCAAAGGGGAAGAAGGAGAAGATAGAATATCGGAGGCTCTGTGTGTCCATCTCTTCCCTGGAGCTGCTGCTCGCTGGGAGAGGGCCGGCGGCTGTGGGCAGTGCTGGAATGCCATCGCTGGGATCGGGTGGTGTTGCTTTGTCCAAGGCCTGGACAACTAGCCATCAGGGCAAAAAAGATCACAAATGTTCTGCGTATTTTTATCCTCAAATATCCTCTTGTAAAATCAAGGACTGACTCATCACCTGTCATGGCTTGTTGTATGTCTAGCATTGTGGACTCATGAATCCTTTTTTTTTTCCAAAAGTGAACATTGGCAGAGCTGTAAATTTTTCATAGTTGCCTCTGACGGTCAGGTAAACAAAGGACGATCCTTTTCTGAGACAAGCTGACATGTTTGAACCCTTTGTTTTCTCTTGGGCGATTATGGCCAGTCCAAATATTGAATCTCCAGAATCGGGGAAAAAAAAAATCTTCATTTTCAAGATGGCTTTAAGAAATTGACTAGTATGGATTTCTCAAACTATTCTGTCTGTGATATTTAAATACTTTATACTAGTAATTAATCAGTTATTTTGATACGTCCTAAAATCTGCTGTCATGCTCAGTAACAATAAATTAAAATAATCAAATGAATGAAATGTTTCCACCATAAGTGAGGGGTTTCTGAAAAATAAGATAAGGACACAATTATTTCTTCACCAACTTTAACTTAGCGTTATGCCCTATCTGGAACATACACATAAGTTTATGAGTATTAATGGTCTCATTTTGGCATTTGATATGTTTACCATGAGGGAGATCTTGCTGCATAAATCAATTTTTATATGAAACTGCTGTAAAATGGTATATACTTTTTTTTTTTTTACTTCTTGGTAGAAAGAAATTTGAAATTCAAATCACTAGCTGCTGAAGGAAGTTATTAAAAATGCATTAGAGTTGAAAATGTAGCTGTATATAATTGTCATAACAGATATTCAAAACAAATTTATCCTCAATGAAAACTGAACTAGAGCAATTTACATAGAATCAGCTAATAAATTTTCCTTAATTTTCTAAGAAGATGAAAAACAGTTCATAGAAATTTTAACAAATAAATATGAGTTCTGTCTATAGGGAGGAAAATATAAATAAAACCCCTTGGAAGGATGAATGAAGACAGAATCAGGGATGAAACCGCATAATGCCAGAGAAGTTATGCCTGTATTGGGACCAATCTCATTTCTAAATTCCCTATAACCCATCACTGAAAGCATCATTCCATTCTATCTGTTTGGTATTGGCAGTATTTATTTTTATGTAAAGCAAACATCTGAGAGAGTTGGGGAAAAGATAAAGACATCCTTGTGAAAAATAGCCACCTATAAATATAGCACACCCTTAAACCTAGAAGCAAAATCAGTGTAAAGGCAGAAACAGCACACGGGCACAATGTTATGTCGAACATTCTCATTTTGATTCCACGAAAAATGACTCTGTTCTGGCATGAGCACGGACTTGATGGGATGTGAAAGGTATTCAAAGGCTTGGTGTCTCTTGACATCAATTCTCAAAGTGAACACGGTTTATTTGGAGTAAGGTATCTTATCCATTCATTCATTGATTCATTAATGTATTTACCCATCCGTGATCTCTTATCGTGAAGAGGTCTCAGTTTCTTGAAGATAAGCACTTATTAACATACACATTGCTTCCTGGGACAGTCACACCTTAATCCATAGTCATTTATTGATTGTTTTACTCATATTATCACATGTTTCTCAGAGAAGACTCAAAGAAAGGGAATGTGAAAAGTTGGTTTTTACATTGGATGAAAAGAAGGGAGAAATGCCCAAGACAGAATGCACCACCTGAGCAGAGTGTCTTTGGTAGGGAAGGGCCGGTTGTGAATGAGCAACTCTAACGCCAGAGATTAGCAAGAGACACTAGGCGTTAAGACTTCTGGGTGGAGGAGATAGGCAAAGTTGTGGTCTCAAACAATAGCGGACTTCTTGAGCTAATCTTTATCTTTGTGCTATTTGTATTAAGGTCAATTAAGATTTTAAAAAATCTTAGATATCATCAATAAAGTTATTCTATATGCTTAAGGATGCCAAGGAAATTGGATAACTCAGTAACCGGGATTTCTGTTTAACTCATTTCTCTAGAGCAGATATGATGCAGACTTTTAGAAAAATATCAGTATGATTAATCTGGGCTTGACTTAGAGTATCCAGCAGTATGATTTACGCTAGGAAAATTACTTTCTTTATGCCACTTTTTATATCTGTCCATTTTTTTCTTTTGTAAGGCAACCATCCATAATGGTACCATATCAGAACAAAACATGGTATAATATAAACAGTACATTTTTCTATCTGTAAAATACAAATAGTAATGTTATAGCACACAAAGTGAGAATATAATTGCATATAAAATAATGGAAAATGTAAAGCAATTTATTATTGTCAAAGTCATTTCTGCCTCGGATTTTGCATCTTTGAAATCAAAGAATAATTGGGCGTGGTGGCTCACACCTGTGATCCTAGCACATTGGGAGGCCGAGGTGAGGGGATCACTTGAGGCCAGAGTTTCAGACCAGCCTGAGCAAGAGCGAGACCCCATCTCTACAAAAAGTAGAAAAATTAGCCAGGCGTGGTGGCGTGTAGCGTGCCTGTAGTTCCAGCTACTCGGGAGGCTGAGGCAGGAGGATCACTTGAGCCCAGGAGTTTGAGGTTGCAGTGAGCTATCACGAGGCCACTGCACTCCAGCTTGGGTGAGACCCTGTCTCCAAAAACAAAACAAAAAACAAACAAAAAAAGAAATCGAGAAATAATTTATGGCAACATTAAAATGACAAATTTGAATGATAATTTCAAACAAGTCATTTTACTTGGTAAATCGGAGAATATGAAAGCACATTCAGTACTGCAACTCTGTTATGACATTATTTCCATTATTTCTGAGGCATTTTGTATTTATATCACAGATTTAGATCCAATTCCTTCAATTACTTCAGAATATCATCAATGCATTTTTGGTTTTTAAAAATCTCTTTTTTGTCCATCAAAAAAATTTGCTTAATTATGCAATATCTGACAGATGCAACAGGAGAAATGTTTATTGCATAATGTTCTCTGAGAATAAATTATTCTCTACCATTAATGGAAAGTTATCTTATACCTCAAGTAATGAGTACACATTCGTTTAGAACCTGCAATTTGAAAAATATTTCAATGAGAATTTATTCTTGAATAATACTGTCTGCTTCACTATAACTATCTAGCATCTTTTAAAAATAAATAATTATGATTTTAAAATAAATAATAATTGAATAATCCTAGTCTGCAGACCAAGAGCAACCACTAAACTGATTTTATTGATTGAAGAGCAGGTCCTTAATTTAGGGAACTGTGGACTTTGAGACTCAGTAAAATTACTTGTTCTGATGGTAACTGTTTCATTTTTCTACTTAGAGTTATTGTCACAAATAATTTGACCTCCTGAAGAAATGGTTGAATTCCTACTGTAAAAAGTGGAGGGCAACAAGGTGATTTTTTTCCACTTATTTGGAGATGGGGAGAGAGAGAGAGAGAGAGAAATGCAACTATTTCCCTCTGGTTCTACTTTTCTATTTCTTTGAATCAAGTTAATCTTATTTAGATATCAAACATACTATGAAATTGCAATTTAAGTTGACTTTCAGTAGCTTGGAATTCTCCTGTAATTATTTTTATTCTTTCATGAAAGGTTTGTCTTATATACCAGAAATTGTCCTACAAAATATTCTCCTAGGCTTGGACCGGTCATGATAATCTCCTAGTCCTGAAGCAGGTTTAACTTCTCTGCAGGTGAGACAAAAGAAGTCAGCTTTCCTGCATTTTATTCCAGTTTTGTCTTCAAGCAAACCAATCTGGTCAATCTCATCATTATTCCCAAGAGTTGAATTTTTTATGCAATTTAAACACTAACAATAATTGGGGGATAGTTTTAATTTTCTATAATAAATTACCACAAGCTCAAAGGCTCAAAAAACACCCCTTTATGAACTCACAGTTCTGTAGGTCGAAATCCTGGCTCCGCATATCTAGGGTTGCAGAAGACTGATGTCAAAGGTGTCGAAAGGTGTCAGGTGGACTGAGTTCTCATTTAGTGGCTGGAGAGAAAAATCTTCTTCCAAGCCCTTTCTGTTGCTGGCAAAATTTAGTTCCTTGCAGCTGTAAGACTGAGTTCTGTTTTCCTACTAGCTTTCAACAAGGAGCTGCTCTCAACAACTAGAAGCTGCCACAGGCAGTAATTCTCCCCCTGTCCAAGCCAGCAGGGCACATCGAATCCTTCGCATGCCTTGAATCTCTGACTTCCTCTTCAGTGACTAACTGAAGAAAACTCTTCGTTTCGAAGGCTTGCGTGATGAAGCCACGCATGCCTGGTGAATCTCTTTTTCTTTTTCTTTCCTTTTTTCTTTCTCTTTCTGGTTTTATTATTTTTGTAATTGGCACATAATAATTGCCTATATTTATGGGGTACAGTGAGATATTTCAAAATATGTACACGATGTGTAATGATGAAATCAGGGTAATTATTAACAGCACATCCATCACTTCAAATATTTATCATTTCCTTGCATTGAGAACATTCAAAATCTGCTCTTTTAGCTATTCGAAAATATACACTAAAATGTTGTTAATTACAGTCAATCCATAGTGTGCTGTAGAACACTAGAACTTATTCTTCCTATCAAGCCATAATTTTGTATCTGTTAACCAGCCTCTCACTATCTCCCCTCTCCTACCCTTCCCGGGCTCTAATAACCACAATTCTCCTTTCTACTTCTATGAGTTCAACATTTTTAGCCTCCACATATGAGTGAGAACATGCAGCATTTTTCTTTCTATACCTGGTTTATTTCATTTAATATAATGTCCTCTAAGATCATCCATGTTGCTGCGAATGACAGATTTGCTTTCTGTTTTTATAGGTGAATACTATTCCATTGTGTGTCTATATACACCACCTTTTCTTTATTCATTCATCTCTTGATGGATATGGGAATCTCTCTTTCTCAGAGTAAACAGTGCCATGTGATGTGATCTAATAACAGGACTGTACAGCCAGGGTTGGGAAATCTTGGAGGACATCTTTCAATTTTTCCCACCCCCAGTGTTCATTTGACACCCTTGCAGGGCCCAGTGGTTGGTGACATGTTCGCTGTGGCTCACATCTGCTCAGTGCTGTGACAATACTTTCTCTAACTGATAATGGAAAGGTATTAGTCACAGTTAGTACAACTTCATGCAAAAAAAAATATATATATATATATATATATGGGCTTGCTTACATATTTTGAGGCTATTTGTTGAAGGAAACGAGGTGTTTCTTTAAAGTTCTGCATTGTGATCTAATTCTAATGACCTACCATTAAAATTTTGCTTTAGCTTTCATGTGGGAAGGAATATTTCAGGTTGACAAAATAGATGGTGCCACCTTTCTTTCATGGCCTGTAGAGGTAGGCACATCTAGGCATCATATTTGAAGTGAAACATGACGCAACTTTGGCATCAGTCATGGAATTTAATTAGTTTTGAACTCAGTGCCCATTTGTAACACATTTATTTCTTTCCCATCTCCACTATAGAGACTGAAAAAGCTGGATAATCACCTTTTTACACTTCCTGCAAATAGGGAGGTACATGTCTGGCAATAAGATATAAAATGAAGTTTGTTAGAAGCTATTAATAGGGTTTTATATTTCCTAATATGACCGGCAATTCCTCTTATTCCTTTTTCCTAAATTGAAAGTGTGATGACGGAAATACAGCAGTCATTGTGTGATCATGAGGAGACCAGCATGTCAGAAATGCAGAGGACAGACATGGGCTAGAGATGCTGCCTCCAACATCACCAGACTGCTGAACCAACACCAATAACTGCCTGCTTCATGAGTTTTGTGGAAAAAATAAGGTCCTGTTTGTTTAAATCAGTCCTCAGCAAACTTTTCTCTATAAAGGGCCAGATAGTAAAAAACAAACAAAACAAAACAAAAACCGTGTTTTGCAGATTATAAAGTCTCAGGTGCAGCTCCTCAACTCTGCCATTGTAGTGCCTGAAACAGACAATATGTAAAGAAATGGGTGTAGCTGTGTCCTTACATAACTTTATTTACAAAAACAAGCGGCAGACCAAACTGGGTCCACAGGCCATAGTTTGCTTACCCCACATTTCTATCACTGATAATTGAGTTTTCTATTATTCGAGGCTAATTACATTTCTAACTACATCTTTAGAAGTATAAATTAATCTATTTAATAGGTTTAATTTATTTTTTTTTTGTTAATTATTATTATTCCTAGATGCTGATGGTAAACACTAGCTAAATGTGACGGGTAGTTAACTCATAGATCACACCTAGACTTGGTCTCACAAGCTTAGGAAAGTAATTAGTCTTTCTCAGCTTTTTTGTACTCTTTGGAATTGCTATATATATTAATGATCATAGAAATACTTTTATCCACTTTCCACTCTGTGTCCTTTACTAAAGGAACATGATTATGCCCATTAGTTATGTTAAGAGGTTTCATAAACCAGGCCATGGACAGCTGAGCTAAAGACTAATTCAGAGCATTCCTAAGTGTAATAGGCATGTAATTGTTAATAATGTTTTGCCTGCTAGAATTTCACACATAATTCAGTTGACTTTTCTTTAGGAATTGAATCCTCCTTCCTCCCTCCCTCGCTCTCTTCCCCCCTCCCTCTTTCATTTTCTGGTGTGGTAGAGCTCAGCCTCAGTGGGAAAAATCACATTGCTCTATTAATGGATGCTGTCACCATTGGTTTCTGTAATATTTGCCCAGTCTACTTTGTTTCCATTCCTTAATCTCCTTCATCTTTTCTCCTCCTTAGACAATCATTGCAGTGAGGTTGGTGGGAATCTTTGTATTCGTATGATTCTTATAAATGTGTACTGTTGATTTATTGTATGTACATTTACTACATTGTTAATTGACGTATGTACTACTGTGTTATAACCCTTATTCTGTTTCTTATTTTTATTCATGCTGCATTTTGGCTCTTACAACTTATTTGCACTTCTCTGTGTCCATTTTGCTTCTAACTGCTAATGAAATTCCATAGTTTGCACTATATTTTACATTTTCCTAGCAATAGAACTATTAATTTATTGCAAGCAACTTCTCATTGCCTCAGACAATGCTGAAATTAAAATTTTTGTACTGTGTCCTTATGACCCAGTGTGAGAAACTTTGGGGGGTATACAAAAGGAATGAGATCATTGTGTTAAAGATATTTAAATACTTAAATACGGCAGCTCCATTGTACACACGTACCTGGTACATGAGGATCTCTATATTCTCACATTCTCATTGGCACTTGCTGTTATGCATTAACCTTTCCAAATCTGGTGGCTGTAAAGTGATATTCAATTGTGTCTTAGCGTGTGTTTTTCCATTCTCAATGAGTTTGAGACATTATTCATATGCATGTTTACTTTCACGTTTTATTCATCCAGGAATTGTCTGACAATACTGTTTTTGTGTTTTTGGGTGTTTTTACTGGAATTCCTACATTTTTCTTACTGTTTTATAAGATTTACTTGTCTCTTTTAAGGACTAGTTTTACAGATTGGAAATAACCTCCCACCTATATCATCTGTCATTAACTTGGTATATGGAGTCCTGCATTAAACAGAAATCTGCAACTCGGATGTACTCAGATGGGTTGAGCTTTGGTAGTTTTCTTTAAGAAATATTTCCCCAGCCCAAAGACCACAAAGATTATCACCCTACATTTTATTCAATTAGCATTTTAGTTTTGCCTTTAATATTTTGTTTTCCATCTATCTGGTATACAAATTTGCATATTAAGTTATAAATTCCTTTATTTTAATACTAACAAAGCCAATTTTTACAAGCCCATCCCTTCTGTACTTTCAATTATGGTGGCGGCACATATTTTACACAAACACACACACACACGTTTGTCTCTGAGTTCTCTACTCTGTATTATAAACTGTCTGCCTGTTTGTTCTTACTCCACTAACAATGCCATTTGTCTTAAATTACTGTGGCATCATACTACATTGCAACATTTAGCAGGGCAAGTGTTCCCTAAACACTCAGTTGGCCCTTATTTTCTAAAGTCATCTTACCAATTTATCTAAGAACCTGGAATGTCTTTGCTTTTATTCAGCTTCTCTTTTAAGGTTTAAATTTCTCTCCAGTAAAACCTCTAGATACTTTATAGTTTTTCTTATTATTGTGGATGCATTGTTTTATTTTCTAACCAGTCGTGGGTGTAGAGAAATCCTCTTATTAATATTTTTCAAGTTGACTCTGTATCTGACAATATTGCTGAATGCTTTCATTGTTTCTAGTAGTTTTTCTATTGACTATGTTAGTGTTCCTCTGTCAGTAGTCATATTGTCTGAAAATTTTGATAATTTTATCTCCTCCTTTCTTGGTCTTTTTTCTTTCTTTCTTTATTGTCCTGGGCCTATCTTACATTGAGGCCCTGATGGAGAGCATTCCTGCCATGTTTCCAGAAATAAATAGAATGTATCTAATGCTAATTGTTAGCATGTAACCTTTTAACTAACGGAAATTATTTTATTTTCTCCATATAAAAATTCCTGTTATATCACAGTAAAAGTTTTTCTCATAAAAGGTGTTGAACTTTATCAATGATGTCATTTTTTTATCTGCTGAGAAAATCATGTGATGTTTGTCATTTAGTCTATCAATTTTGAGGAATATATTCATAGAGTTTCCCAATTTTAACTAAACTTTTATTCCTGGGATAAATTCTTTTTGCATATTAGGATTTTTATTGTTAAGTAAAATGCTGCCATATAGTTGTTAATTAATTTTAATTTATAATTAGCATAATTGTACGTATTTGTGGGGTGCAGTGTGATGTTTCAATGCATGTATACATTGCAGATAACATGATCATATATTTAGAAAACTCTTAAGACTCCACCAAAAAACTATTAGAACTAACAAAGGAATTTAGTAAATTTATAACTATATAATTTTTTTTTATTTCAGCATATTATGGGGGTACAGATATTTAGGTTATGTATGTTGCCCTTGCCCCCCCTCGCCCCTTAAGTCCGAGTTTCAAATATGTCCATCTTTCAGGTGGTGCGCATTATAACTATGTAATTTTTAAAATATTTTTCATATCTTGTTTCAGAATCAATGTTAAACCAGACTCAAAAAGCAGCTGCTGTCATTTCTTATGATTGAGCAATATTCCATTGTAAACATACACCAAATTTTAATAATCCACTCATGGATTGATGGGCACTTGGGTTGTTTCCACATCCTTGCAATAGTGAATTGTGCTGTCATAAACATTCAGGTGCAGATGTCTTTATCGTAGAATGTTTTGTGCTCTTTTGGGTAGATGCCTAATAGTGCTATAGAACCTCTTATACTTTCCTGGATTAAACTTAAGCCCATTATCCAAAGTGAGGCACCACAAGAGTAGAAGAATGGGCTCCACTTGTACTCGCCATCAAATTGGTACTA
>CAUYSK010053471.1:0-43181 GCA_963575035.1 Avahi laniger | reverse complement strand
GGCATGGTGGCGCATGCCTGTAGTCCCAGCTACTTGGGAGGCTGAGGCAGTAGGATTGCTTGAGCCCAGGAGTGTGAGGTTGCTGTGAGCTAGGCTGACGCCAGGGCACTCACTCTAGCCAGGACAACAAAGTGAGACTCTGTATCAAAAAAAAAAAAAAAAAAAAAAGATGCTGACTCATCAAACTGGTGAAGAGGTTACCTCTGTAAGAGTGGGAGTACAGGAGGGAGACTGTTACATTTTCTTTGTATGCTTGTGCTTTATGCAAATCTTTTAACAGAACATATTCATATGTTAGTTGGATAATTTTTTAAATGGCATCGAGCTAGGAATTTTAATGTATAAGAGTTCATTTGTTATTCAAAGGAGAACTGAGGAACTAGTAATTGTTTCAACAGGGAGATCACAGCTGGGCATTGGGGCATCACCCCTTTGATGTGGTTAGGGTGGGAGTCTGAAGAACTGTTGTGACTGGTGACAGACTGAGCAGCAAGCGTGGATGCTGGGGGCAGGCTTTAATCCTGCTTAGAGGCAGAAGACTTTGGGTTCCCTGACCTGAGAACTAACTTTTGGGGTACACAGTTGAGCAGGAGGCAATGGGGTGACTGAGTTCAACACCAAGTCCTCTCTTCCTCTCTCCTCTTCTACTTCAATCCTTGGGAGCCTGCATGTTACTCCACACCATTTCTGGCTGTTTTTCTGGCTTATTTTGTTGACAGCCCTGGAGATCTCACCTCTTATGTGATGGAAAAAACATCCTGGCTTGCTTCTATCCCTGCTGGGGCAACACAGCCTCAGGTAAAATCAGATCTTAGGTTCAGTACTGACTCCCTCACTCACTGGCTGTGATAGCTTGAGTGAGACAATCCCTCTCTGTGCCTTAACACATGTGCAAAATAGGATTTATGCCACCTGCGCCCAGCTTTCTCATGGGACTCTTGGAATGATGACAGCAATGGGTTGAAAATGCTCTTGAGCAACCCACAAGGTGGCAGAGAGGGGAAAGCTGATCAGCAGTGGCCCTGTAGGAACATCTGGGGAGAGGATACAGGAGCCAGGTGAACTCTGGACTATATTTGAGGAGGGGATAGGGAAGGTCCCAGGACAGCTTTGGTGAATCCACTGTCCTGCCCTTCCCTTAGGTTCCTCTCCATCATAGGGGGTGCAAATACTTAGAACTTGGGATCCAGCCCAGGCCCCCACCTCACCTGGGAATACCTTCCAGCTACACATCTTGGTCCCAATCTCTCATCTGCTTAAATCTAGAACATCTAGAATATGCCCCTCAACTTTTCTGAGCCACAGTTCTTCATCTGTAGAACGTGCCCACACTACCTCCTCTCTAAGACAGTTGACATGCACTCAGAAGTATCCAGAGTGAGGAGTGGGATGATGAGGGAGCTGTCCGTTCAACAATGCCACGGGCCCCCACTGGTCTGCACCTTTTGCCCACACCTCCACAATTCAAAGCATTCCTGGCCATCCATGAAACACTCTTGTGTTGGCTGGAATCAGCCTGTGTTCTAGAATCTTGTCTCCTCCACTGTCCTCCTGGTTCTAGAATCCCAATCTAGACTGGGCACTCTAGAACTGCAGGGCTCTGCTGCTTTTCTCAGGCGTTGCCTGCTTGCTCGCATCTAACGTGTGCCTATGCTCTAGGTGCAATGCGGTGGCAGGACCGCTTAGCTGTGCTCTTCTTTCCTCAGGGCATGATGCTCACCATGGCTGCGCTGATGCTTTTCTTCATACACCTGGGTGTCTTTGCCAGCGATGTGCACAACTTGTGTGTCACCCACCACTATGAGCGTATGAGCTTCCACTATACGGTTGTCCTGATGGTAGGCCCAAGGCAGGGACTCAAGGGCTAGCTGGGGGAGACCAGAGGGGCTGATGGAAACTGCACTTTTGTGTTGGGCCCTTCTCCCAACACATAGCCTACAGTTCTCCCAGGTGATCAGCATCTGCTGGGCTGCCATGGGGTCACTTTACTCGGAGATGATGGAAAACAAGTTACTCCGGTGCTTTGCCCTGACCATCCTGAGTGAGTGACGAGAGTGGGGGCATGCTAAGGGGAGAGGGAGTTTTGGAACCCTGAGATGTGGCAAGGAGGAGGCAAGGAAGGCTACCAGGGCTGATGAGGGCTCTCTCCTCTGCCTAGTGCTCAATGGAGCCATATTCTTCAACCGCCTGTCTCTGGAGTTTCTGGCCATCCACTACCGGGAGGAGAACCACTGAGGCCTGGGGCCTGGGGACAGGGCTGAGGAGGAAGAAGGAAAAGGCTGCTTCGGGTGTTTTAATAAAGTCTGTTGTTTATTTCCACCTGTCAGCTCCTTCATGGTGTGGAGACCCCGGGGAAGCAGGTCAAGACAAATGCTTGACCTACAGGGACCCCAGGCCCAGCCTACAGCCTCTCTGGTGGACTCGGCTTGGGCCTGGGATCTTAGTGTCTCAGGCTTGAGGGTGAGGAGTACAGAAGAGGAGCCCCCAGGCCTCCCCGCCTCCCCTCCACGGGACCCCAGGTCCTAGACTGGCCCAGCCACAAGCCAGGGCTCAGGAAGGCCCCACACGGATGTGAGGGTTCATGCGCGGGTCCAGGTTGGGATCGCTGTCAGCCGCAGCCCGGCCCAGGCGAGACATGAGGGCAAGGAGGGCCAGGAAGCCCAGCAGCCCCAACAGTAGCAGCAGCCCTGCCCGCTGGAGCAGGGTCAGTGGCCGCTTACGAGACCCAGCCCGGCTCCTGGGAGGGACGAGGGGAAAGTCAGGTCAGGCCCTCAGCCCTTGGTGGCCCCCATGCCTAGAGAAGAGCCCTAGTCATCACTCCTGAGCCTTGGTTTCCTCATCTGTGCCATGGGCATGATCACTTCTGCAACTGCCACTGTACAGGGTTACTGTGCAGCTCAAACCAGATGAGGCACAGGACTGTGTTCTGGAAACCAAGTGTCAGGCATGGGGGAGCGTTTCAAAGATTAGGGGGTGTCAAAGCAGGAAGGGGTCTCAAAGAGTCTGAGTCCAAAGCTGCTACGAAGGAGGCAAAGAGACAGCCCCAGAGAGGGGTATACCAAGGTTTCTACTGCCCAGCTGAGGCCTACTTCACAGCCCCTGCACCAGATACCATTATTGCCAAGAACAAGCTCCTTTCGTCATGAAACCGTCCCTCCCAGGGCCTCTGGCTCTCACTCCCTCTCCTCCCCTTCCTAGCATCCTGCTCTGCCTGACCCTGTGTACCTGAGCAGCTGGGCCAGCCAGCCCAGGGCAGGCCGGCGACGGTACTTGTCATCGTCACAATCCTCATGAAGGCCCAGTGCCCGGTCATCATCCCGTGTGTCATATACCTTCCTCGGGGCTGTAAGGTGGAGCCACTAATATCAACAGACTCAGGGAAACTGGTTCCTTTGCAGAAGTGCAGGGGATCTCCTGCCCTCCCCAGTCTGACAGCCCATCTCAGAATTGGGGGGAAGGTAATGCCTGTGCTTGGAGTGGAGAAGAGTCCCCTCCAGGTGGGTCTCTGGATCCTTTAGCTCCCTCCATATGAACCATCCCACCTCCTGTCTACTTTTCTCTGGCCTGGATAATCCCCCAGCTCACCATGAGTCAAGGGCTCGGGATTGCCCATGTGGATCACCGTGTGCTGCTCGGGCCGGCCTGGGGAAGCAGGGGGCCGGGGGGCCTGGCTGTAGAAGGTTGGGGCAGCAGAGGCGCTGTCTATCTCCTCTGGTCTGGACGTACTGCTGGCTGTGGGTAGAGAAAGAGCTGTCAGCAGAGGAGGGAACAGCAGGCTCAAACAGCAAGTGGAAGCCACCACTTACCATTAAAGCTTGACCAGTCAGAGAAGTCGGAAGTGTCGAGGGGCTCAGGCTCTGGACTCACCACCTCATCAATCTGGAGGAAGGAACCTATGTCACCAGCCTGCCCAATACTGTGCCCACCCATCCATCTAGCTGAGGTGGAGCCCAGGGCAGAAAGATGGTCAGACAGACAAAGACTCTCACCAGAGGGAGGCCCAGTCCTGCCCGGGCCCAGTTGACTGTGGCCAGCTTTTCTTTTAGTGCAGAAACCACAGGACCATCCAGGTTGTTTGGTGGAAAGATGGGGCCATTGCAGATGGGGCACTGGTAGCCAGCAGGCGCAGTGTTTTGGGGTAGCTGGGCGGCACGTTCATTGATGCAGGCCCAGTGAAAGATATCTTAGGGCCCGTGAGATGGGGGAGAAAAGACATGAGGAAGAAGATACTGAGGGCTCCCAACCCAGCAACAGCCCAGACCACTGCAGGGATGTATGGACACACACGTGTATGCCAGAGCCTTATCTCCCTCCTTGCCCCCCATCCGTTTCCATCAGTGTCCCCAAGACTTCAGTCTTCTTGGCTACCACCATTTGACTAAGTCAAGGCAGATGGTACCAAGCCCACAGGGAGGTGGGGTTGGGTGGGAAAAAAATGCCATCTCCCCTTTCAGCGAGTCCTCTCTGGGCCTACACTCACCACACTCTTTGGGCTAATGGCTATTAAAGAAGAGTTTCAGAAAAGGTACCTAGAGAAACACACAGACACACATAAGCTTGCACACATCCATGGGCATAAATATACGTGTGCTTATAAAGACATAATCAAACAAGGGCCATTCCCTATATCTATACTTAACGGGCACACTAGTCCTCACATATACACATCTATACACTCACGTGTTTGCTAACACTCAAGCACCCTCAACCATGTATTCCCTTTGTACTCACACAACATACTATGTTCATATACATACATTTACCCATTCACTCACCCACAAGTACTAATGAACACACTCGCGTAGACACAATGTGCGTTACATTCATGCAAGCAGACATACTCACTCGTTATGAGAGACACCTGTAGAGCTGCATCTTTTGCACTAACTCTCTCAAAAACTGGAGCTGAGGCTCTTATGCCAGACTCAGGTTCCAGTGATGACACATATGTCTGCTAACTTCTTTTAGCTAACTTTAACATGGGAATCTCATTTCCTCTCTGTTTAGCCTTCCCGTAAGTAGTGGATCCTGAATATCTGAAAGCCCTGGTCTGGCCAGGTAGTGTTCACAGCCACAGCCACAACCACACCCACAAGCTTGACTGGCTCTCAATCAACCCTCTAAGATCTGCAGGGCAGTAACTAGGAGTTTTAATTTTTAGGAAAGACACGGAAGCCTAGAAAGGGAAAATGACTTGCGTGAGCTTACACAGCAGGTAAGTAACTTCACAGGACTAGGATATGGGGCTCTGGCCTCTTGGACTTGGGAGACTCACTGTCCTGCTGTTTGAGGAAGGCCTGGAAGCCAGTCACCAAGCTGGGCCCTGAGGTGTCCCTGATACCCTCAAGGTGCCAAGGCCTCACCATAGCAGATGAGGCGGGTCGTCTCTCGGCTGGCCAGGGGTGTGTCGCACAGGCGGCAATTAGGGTTGTACTCGCTATCTTGGAGCCAATTCAGGTAGGAGTGGACGATGCACTGGAGTGGGAGAGAGAGATCACAACTAGTGCAGGGGTTCCACAGCCCATCACTCCAAGGCCCAGCTGCCTCTTTTTCTCTCGACGCAGAGGAGACTCATCCTTTTGTTTGTTCAATCAATAAACATTTATTGAGCACACACTGTTTGTCAGACTCTGTCCTCGGCGCTGGGAATAAAGCAGTGAACAAAATAAACCAAGTCCTTGCCCACGTGGAGCTTACATTCCATTGCCGGGCCTCTTACGGATTTGGAGGAGTCAGTACCGCCCACCCACCCAATGCCCTGCTCAGTTGCTCCTATGAAGGCCCCACCTTGGCGTGATTGACTGTCAGGCAGTGCTCGCAGACGTTGACCCGATGTTCAAAGCAGAACAGGCTGGTCACCTTTCTCTTGGGGCACTTGCAAAGCCCCATGGTCGACCCTGGGGAAGGGGCCTAATTTGGTAGGAAGCCAGGTTCTGGTGGGCCAATTCGTTTCCACTCTTAAACTCCCTCAGATACCTCTCATATTAGCCCTGACCCCAAATTCCTGCCCACCGCCCCTCCCTATGCCGAGTCACTCCCCCTGCATAAACCGCGCCTTCCTCGACCCCTCATTCCTGCTGGATCCCTCCCCCGGCCCGGCACCTCCATCAGCAACGCCCCGATACCACCGGTCCCGCCCCCAGGGTCCCTCCTGAGCCCCACCCCCTGCAGGCCCCGCCCCCTTTCTACAAACCCCAGTCTCCGTGTTACTGATCGGCCGCGGCACCGGTCCCGACCGGCGCGAGAGATGGTTCGAGGCGCAGAAAGCCAGAGACTGCGCTCTCCGATTCTCCCGCCCGGTCCTGTTCAGCCCCGGCTGTTCTGATTATCCCTCCGCTGCCACGTCTCTTCCGGGTGCGGCGCGCGCTGATGACGCCAGCGCGCCACTGGGCCAAGCCTCTGTGACGCTAGAAGACGGGTGTCGGCGGGGACGTCGTAATGCGGCGCAGCGGCCCCCTGCCTCACGTCACTTCCGCTTCCTCCCCTGCAGGGCGGGTAATTCGAACGTTTCCTGAGTCAGGCGGCCCTCCGGGTTGGTTCGCACTGGGGCCGGCGGCGCAGGAGGAGGTCGAGACTAGCTATGTCTGGGAGGCGAACGCGGTCCGGAGGGGCCGCTCAGCGCTCCGGTGAGCAGAAGCGCGCGGGAGAGATGGGGCCGAGCCGTTTGGGGGACGCTGTATTGTGAAGAATGGCCCGCCCCGCCATCGCCGGAGGAGGAGCCCCTAAAGGGCTTGTTTGGGAAGTTTCTCGCTCTCTCTAGAACCTGTTTTCTAGGCTCTAGGGCCTAGATTCCACTTCTGCCTCTTAACTTTTTTCTCTTTCCAGAGCCCAGGACCCCATCTCCTTCTAAGTCTTTGCGGAGATCCCAGCGGAAATCAGGCTCTGATCTCCCGAACATCCTCCCTGAAATCTGGCCGAAGGTGAGCCCCGGGTTTCTCAGTTCCTTCCCTAGAGGTCCCTGGACTAATGTGGAGCTCACGTTCACTCCTCTTCTCCAGGCACCCCAGGCGGCTCCAGTAAGAAAGCCCATCGTCTTGAAGAAGATCATGGCCCATGCTGTAGAGGTAAGGGCTACGGTGGGTGGGGAGGTTGTGGTAGGGGAGCAAAACTGGGAGCTAGCTATGTAATCAACTGGTATTGTCCCCACAGGTCCCAGCTGCCCACTCGCCTCGCAGGAGCCCTAGGGTGAGTTCACTTTCATCTGCCTAGTTGAGTGGAATAAGGTTGAGTGGAACCCTAGAGCTGGCAGCTCTCACATCTGCCCGGGGAGCTGTTTTGCAGCAGCGTGAAACATCGGCATGCATTGCCAGTGTTGATTACTCCCTGCAGTCTTAATGCATTTAGCTCTTTATACCTTGCGTATTCCGCCATTCTCCTCAGAGCTTCCTTTGAAAGCTGAGCTGTGTCCTTACTACAGGTACTCTGTCTTCTTTCGGATCTATTTTGCCCTTGGTTTTTATGGTGGTTCTAAGATAAGTCACGTAGTATGACATTTTTATAGTTTTAGCAGAGGTTAATATCAAGGATGTTTCCTTAACAGAAAATCTGAAGATGTAATGAATGAGAAATGCTGATGGGGCTTAGAGTCAAGTGAGGAGAAAAACAAATAAGCAAGTGATTACAACATAGTGTACTGAGTGCTGCAACAAGGAAATACTAGGTGCTATGATGGTACCTAACTCAGTGAATGTTTCACTGAAGAAGAAACATTTAAACTGAGTCTTTAAGCGGGGCACAGTGGCTCATGCCTATAATCCCATCACTCTGGGAGGCTGAGGCAGGAGGATCTCTTCAGATCAGGAGTTCGACACCAGTCTGAGCAAGAGTGAGACCCCGTCTCTACTAAAAATAGAAAAAATTAGCTGGGCATGGTGGCATGTGCCTGTAGTCCCAGCTACTCCGGAGGCTGAGGCAGGAGGATTGCTTGAGCCCTAGGAGTTTGCGGTTGCAGTGATCTACAATGGCACCATTGCACTCTACCCAGGGCAACAGAATAAGACTCTGTCTCAAAAAAAAAAAGAAACGGAGTCTTTAAAGACATGCAGAGGTGTTCCATGTAAAGGAAACCATGTGCAGAGATCTAGAGTCCAAAGAGAAATCATGAGGTTTGGAGAAAAGCAGTGTGGTGTTTCTGTGCACCTGAACTAAGGTAATGGCAAGGCGATGCTGCTCTTCCCTGGAGGGACAGTCCCCTCCACATCACTGTCCCATTACACAGGACCAGGCTCAGAGGGACCCTCCTCCCAGAGGCCTTCCCTGACTACTCTTACCCTATCACTGTCACATTTCTCTGTGTAATTCTCCTTAGGCCTTACCAATATCTGACAGTGTTTTCTTGTATGTTGACTTTCTCTCCCCTCTAAGAACATAAGTGCTTTGAGGGCAGGGATTTCTGCCTCTGCAAGATGGCCACTCATTTTTGTTGGTTAACTGATAGATTCATGAGACATTGAGCAGGATAAAGCTTCAAGGACCTGGGTGACTGCTTGACTGTAGGGGATGAGGAAGAAGTAGTCAGGGGTGACCCCCATTCCCTTCAGCATCCCTTTTCCTAAGACCCAAGGGGTGGATTTTCCAGAGCTTATAGCCAGGAAATGTCTCTCTTGATAACCGATATACTTCCTTGTATTAGACCACAAGAATCATTGAATTTTCCCCATTTCCCCTCTTGTTTGTCCACCAGAAAGCTCAGTGCCAAGTGTGCGTTAATTCAGTGACTACTTACTGAGCACCTGTGACATACAGGGCTCTGCTATAGGTGCTGGGCATGGGTAAGGTTGGTCAGACAGATCAAGATCCCTGCTCTCGTGAGCTCACATCCTAGTCAGGGTGACAGTTAACCAGGGGACCAGCCAAAATCAGACAGCAATGGTGCTATGCAGGAAATGAAAGAGATCACGTGACAGAGTAACTGGCAAAGGTGAGAAGGGGCTGGTAGGTGGTGGCCTCCCTGAGGAAGCAGCGTGTGAGCTGAGAGTGGAATCATGAGGATCAACGTGTCAGCCTCTAGCGCACATGTCAGATTGTGCCTTTCCCGGGCAAAGGCTCGTGGTGGCTCTCTTGGTCCCTCAGCAAAAAGCCCTGTCAGTGGCCTATGGAGTGCCCTGTAATGCCGCCCATTACTGCTCGAACCTCATCTTCAGTCCCTCTCCCCTTACTTCCTTTTAGTTTGGCCGCACTGGCCTCCTCCTTCCTTGACCCTGACGGGCAGACTTCAGCCTCAGGGCTTTTGCACCCTCTGTTCCTGCTGCCAAGAACACTTTTCCTCCAAATGTCCACAAGTCACTCCCTCACCTCCTTGAAGTTGTAGCTTGAATGTCATCTCAGTGAGGCCAAACATTGACCTTCACCTACTTAAAATTCTAACCCAACCCCAATACTCTATCCTGTTCTGTTTTTTTCTGTAGCATCTCATAACCTCTAACACAATACATGGTTTTCCTTATTGTCTGTTTTCCCCGGAATGGAAGCTCCGTGTTGGCAGGGATTTTCTCTGATTTATTCCCAGCTGTACTCCCAGTGCCTGGCACAGGACAAATGCCAATAAGTACTTATTGACTGGATGTCTTAGGACAATGCTCATCAGCTGTGTGGCAGACAGACTGTAGAGGGCAAGGGCGGAAGCAGGGAGAGCAATCCAGAGGTCACCGAGCTGTTCTAGAAGATGCATACTAGGGGCTCACATCTCAGAGGCGACTGGGTGCTGGGCACATTTTGGAAACAGCTGACAGCACCAGCAGATGATGGCAAGTCTTTTTGTGTCACAAAAGTAGATACCTCAGAAGCAATGACAGATTGTTTTTTCCTCTTCCCCACATCTCTTTCAGGGGCTGATTTGTGTCTTTTCGTTTAAAGTGTTTGTCCTGTGGGTCTGTCTTTCCACCCTAAATCTTGGGCTTTTCTGGAAGCATATATTCCTGCTAAGTAACAGAAAGTTGTTCTGTCTTCTGTCATGTTGCAGATTTCTTTTTTCTTGGAGAAAGAAAACAACCCTCCTAACAGGGAGCCCACTAAGGAGGACCTTTTCAAGATCCATAGTGTCCCGCTCACCCCAGCCACCACTCCTGTGCACAGCCCAAACACTGAGTCCAGCTCTAGAGAAGGAGGCTTGGATGCCAGGGATGTGGAAATGTCTAAGAAAGTCAGGCGATCCTACAGTCGGCTGGAGACCCTGGGCTCTGCCTCCACCTCCACCCCAGGCCGCCGCTCCTGCTTTGGCTTTGAGGGGCTGCTAGGGGCAGAAGATTTGTCAGGAGTCTCGCCTGTGGTATGTTCAAAGTCAAGCGAGGTCCCCAGGGTCCCTGCGAAGCCTTGGGCCCCAGACACGACTCTCCCTGGAATCTCGCCTCCAGTCGTGAAACAGAAACGAAAGAAGAAGGTGCCCGAGATCCTGGTGAGTGAGGGTCAGGTGCTCAGCTCTGGCACTTTTGGGGGATAGGTAGCACCTGTAGGGTATGGGTGAGATGCTCCAGCCACTGTGTCCCCTCTCCTCACTCACCTGCCTCCCATTTCTCTTCCCCCAGAAATCAGAGCTGGATGAGTGGGCCGCGGCCATGAATGCCGAGTTCGAAGCTGCTGAGCAGTTTGATCTCCTGGTTGAATGAGATGTGGTGGGGTCCACCTGGCCAGACTCCCCTCTCCTTGTATATAGCCCCCTCTCTGTGGAGAGCATACTCGGGATCCCCTCCCCCGGCCTTGTTACCTGTGCATGTGCCGGTGCCGCATGTGAGGCCTGGCCACCTCTGAGGGTTTGTGCAGCATCGACAGCCATCTCTATACTGGTGTCCTGTCTCCAGTTATCCTCTCCTTCCTACCTCCCCAAGGTAGAGCAGCCAGTTTCCAGCTGGGCCACAGACTGGGGAGGAGAACCACTGGCCCAGCCAGAAGAGGTTAAAGAGATGAGGAATGGAGGTGAGAGGGCACCTCTGCTCTCAGGAATGGTGGCTGCCCTGAACCAGCCCCAACAGAAACAGGCCCTGGGGCAGAGCCAGCCTCCGGCTCTCCCTCCTGAGTTGCCTTCTGTTGGTGGCTTGGTTCCTAGCCACAAGCCCATCCATGTAAAGAGGCTTTGGGTTCTGTGGGTTTCCTTGTAGATTCTGTAGATGGCCCAGGAGAACATTCATGGGCTGGGGGACAGTTCCATCTTTGAGGAAGAAGCTGCACATTCAACATGTAAAATCTGTTTTGAAGGAGGGAGGGAAGCCTTAGGCCGCAAGCGTTTACTGCATAGAAGCTGTGTGTTACAGTTCTGCGTTCTGTTGGGATGTTTGGTAAATGCCGGGCTGACAGCGCTCAGGTTGCTTGGGGCAAAGAGGGTACATTTCAGGATGGGCCACCAGGTGTGGTGGGCTCCTGAGAGTCACGCTTCTGGGGTGGCCACCTGCACAGCGCCCAGGCTGGGGCCTTGCCACTCTGCTGCAGGGGCAGAAGGTACCCCATCTTGTCACCCACACCCATTTCTTACAAAATAAGGTACACAGAGTCTACTAGGCCCTAGAAGAAAAAATTATGGGTTGAAGGGTTCCAGTCCTATTTGCATTTTGCAACTACACTTGTAAAGTTCTAAGAAGCTTTTCTCACATACTAGAAAGCGGCAGGAATTGATAGCAATTTTAATTTTTGGCCTCCTTATTGTCCTCTCACTCTGAGAACACTACTTGAGGTAGGTGCTAGGAGTTGAAGGGTGGGAGATACATCTCATCGTCTCCGGGGAATTTTCTCCACCTTTTTCTGTTCTCAATACTGGTAAAAGGTGTGGTTTCAAAGGCTGACCTGCCCACCACACTCCCATCATACTCCAGGCTGTTGCACCTTTGGATGTCAAGTTCATGGAGACAGACTCTGAGAGGAGTGCAGAGGGGCTGGGGAACAACAGCGCCGGGTCAGGGCACTGGGATGAAATGGTGCAGGCCTGGTGGCCTCTCATGAAACCCTCTGCAAGGCCATCTGCTCAATGCTTCGTGCTTTGTCAGCCCCTGCAAGCAAGCTGCCTTACCAGGATATGCCCAGATGTCCTTGAGCTGGACCACACCTGAAGAACTCTTACCCTCACTTGCTGGCAGGGCAGAACTCTGGGAAATATGTCCTGCAGAATCAGAAGTAGCCAGATGATGCTGAGTTGACATCACCACTGCAAACTGTTCTCTCTCCCTGAGGAACTAAGAATGTACAGTTTAAGGAAAAATTAGGATTTCATTTAAAAATTTTTTTTTAAAATCCTGATTAAAGAGTTTCTGCCTGTTTGTAGACTGTATTTCTTTTATTGGGTCAAAGGCAGAGCTGACGTGAGGCCCAGGATGCCAAGCCTTTGTGCTGTGTCACCAGGGTTGTCCCTTTGTCCAGAGGCTGCCAGCCTGGCCTCACTCTAGTTGCCCTGTGGTAGATCACTGCCCCCGCCCCCCAATGTCTATTTTTTCTGTCCAGTCACCCATCTGCTCCCTCCAAGGCAGGGCTGCCTGAAATGGAGGCCTCAAGGTAAGTCTCACCCGCTCCTGTTCTAGGAGGAAAGAAATCAGGTCTGGGGTGAGGCTACTGAGAGCTCCCCCGGTGCCCAGAGGAGATGCCTGGGGACCAAATGCCTTCCTGAGTCCAACCTTTCCCCCTTCCCTTTCAGGCTCCTTTGAGCCCAGACTGGATGCTGTACAGTGGTGGGTGCTACAGGACCCCCTAGGGAGCTTGTCAAAGATGCTTATTTCTAGAAATTCTCCCACTTGGTCTGAGGTAAAGCCTAGGAACATGCATGCAGGTGGCATAAACTAGCCTCTCACCATCTCATCCTCGCCTCCTAGTCCAAACAAGTCAAGGCCATTAAATTCTCCCCAGACGTATCCACTTCCACCTCCATCCCCACCAGAGGAGATGGGCCCTTCTCAAAGCCAACCTTTCCACTGGCTTTTGATCAAATCTCTCGTCTCTGAGCCCTTGCTCCCCTTTTTCCTCCAAGTCCTGAATGCTTTATGTTCATTTTATTGTTGAAAACAACAACGAAAAGTTTTGACCAGCATCTGTTGTTAGCTACTACCATTGCTCCTTCCTTAAGGTTAAGCTCCTTGAAAGAACATTCTCAAGTTCCCATTTGCTTCCTTTGAATTTATTCCTGGTGCCCTTATCATTCCATTTACTGCTCTACAGAGGTAGCCATTGATCTCTTAATGCCCAGTGCACCAGACTCAGGCCTCGGCTGCCTGGGCCAGGGGTACCCTCCTTGGGGCCATGACACTGCTGGCTCCTTTTTCTTGGCTTCCCCTGAAATGTCACGACACCCAAGTTCACTGCTGGACCCTCTCTTCCAACCTGCTTGCTCTTGCTGATGACCTCAGACTCTCTGGGCTGCTTCCTTGCTCAAGACTTGTCAGTCTTTATTTACAACCCCAAGCTGCCCTGAGCTACAAATCAGTACCTAAAACAGCCTCAGAGAACTGTATCTCAACTCAGAAGTCATCTCAAACTACTTACCCAACAGCTTGCTTACTCCTGTATTCTCTATGCCATTAGCGTCACCGCCAGCTGACCCAGTCTCACAAGCCAGGAACCTGGGGTCAGCTGCAGCTCTGTCCTCCCTCACCCTGTCTGGCCAGCCCCAATCTGCTCAGCACCCCTCCACCCCCACAGCCACTGGACAGGTGCACTAGCCTCCTAGTGGATCTCCTTCCTTTTATCTGCTCATGTCCCCAAACTGTCCACATGCAGCCAGGATGAATTTCCTAAGACACAAAATATGATCCTGTTTCTCCCTTGCTTAAAATCTTTCAGTATAATTCCACCTCTGCATGTAAGACCCAACAGAATTGAAAATAGGGATTGCGACAGATATTTGTACACCCGTGTTCATAGTTCATAGGCTATTATTTAACAGTAGCCAAAAGGTGGAAACAACACAAAAGTCCATCAGTGGATAAATGGATAAAATGTAGTACGTTCGTGCAGTGGAATATCACTGGGCCTTTAAAAGAAATGAACGGCCTGGTCAACATGATGAACGAGACCCCGTCTCTACGAAAAATTGAAATTAGCCAGGCGTGATGGCACACACCTATAGTCCCAGCTACTCCGGAGGCTGAGGTCAGAGGATCACTTGGGCCCAGGAGTTCGAGGTTGCAGTGAGCTATGATTGCGCCACTGGAAGACAGAACAAGACCCTGTCTCTTTAAAAAACAAAAAGAAAGAAAGAAAGGAATGAAATTCTGACACTTGCTACAACCTTGAAGACATGCTGTGTAAAAAGAGCCAGACACAAAAGGACAAACAATATATGAGTCCATTCATATGAGGTTCCTAAAACAGTTGAATTCACAGAGAATGGAACGGTGGTTGTCAGGGGCTAGAGGAAAGGGTTGGGCTCAGTATGCAGTGGCACGGGTTCCAGGCGAGGAAGATGAAGCGCTGGAGACAGGTCATAGTGATGGGTGCATAGCAATGTGAATGTACTTATGCCACTGACCTATGGACTTCAGATCGTTAAAATGGGACATTTTATGTTACATATTTCACCACAATAAAACAAAACAAAAACCTCTGATGACTGGCCATCGTCCATGTGCTGGCGTGATGGACGTTTGCTGGGTTTTGACTGCCCGCTTCTCAGCCCCACAAGCGGGCTGTCTGCAGGGCCTGCTCGCCTCTGTGGGAGGAACAGGCCAGACACTTCCTCCCCCGGACCCGGCAACCAGGACCTGGGCACCTGACCTAAGCTGGTCAGGTTCTTCATCTGAGGAGGGACATGAAGAGAGATGCCTGAGGATTCACGGAGGTGGCAGCAGCGCATCGTGGGGAGTGCACAAGGCTGCTGCTCTCCGGCCCCACTGCAGGGCCCACTGTAGTTCTGGCGGCTGGCGCCCCACCAGTGCCCTGCGACTCCTGCCCTTTGAGTCTCTTCTTCCCGAGAGTTCTGTGACTCCCCTGCATCCTCCCAATAAACTTCTTTTTGCCCAAATTAGCCACCATCATTTTCTGTTATTTGCAACCCTAGCTGGTTTAGAGGGGTCCAAACACCTTAGCAGGGCTCATGAGGCCACGGCTGGTGCCCAAGCCTCCCGTCTCAAGGCGCACAGAACCCCCATAGGCCCGGGGCTGCTACAGGTCCACTCCTCCAGCCTCCATTCAGACTGTTCTCTGCCTCCCATGCCCTTCCCCACCCCTGCCCCACTTGCAGAGTCCTGCATCTGGCTCCGGCGTCACCCCTGCTCACCTTTCCTCCCCCACCCAGCCCCCTCCATAGTGGTAGCATAACGGATGAGAGCATGGGTTCTGGAGTCCGATGGGGTTTAAATCCTGGCACTGGCTGGGCACGGTGGCTCACGCCTGTAATCCTAGCACTCTGGGAGGCCAAGGCGGGCAGATTGTTTGAGCTCGGGAGTTCAAAACCAGCCTGAGCAAGAGCAAGACTGCGTCTCTACTAAAAATAGAAAGAAATTAATCGAACAACTAAAAATATATAGAAAAAAGTCAGCCGGGCATGATGGCGCATGCCTGTAGTCCCAGCTACCTGGGAGGCTGAGGCAGGAGGATGGCTTGAGCCCAGGAGTGTGAGGTTGAGTGCCACAGCACTCACTCTAGCCCGGGCAAAAGAGTGAGATTCTGTCTCAAAAAAAAAAAGTGGGGCTAATTCCATCTCTCTAACAGTTGCTTTGGGGGTTGTTTTTTTTTTTTTTTTTTTTTGAGACAGTGTCTGGCTCTGTTGCCCTGGCTAAAGTGCCGTGACATCAGCCTAGCTCACAGCAACCTCAAACTCCTGGGCTCAAGCGATCCTCCTGCCTCAGCCTCCCGAGTAGCTGGGACTACAGGCATTCGCCACCATGCCCGGCTAATTTTTTCTATATATATATTTTTAGTTGTCCAGATAATTTCTTTCTGTTTTTAGTAGAGACGGGGTCTCGCTCTTGCTCAGGCTGATCTCGAAATCCTGACCTTGAGCAATCCACCCGCCTCGGCCTCCCAGAGTGCTAGGATTACAGGCGTGAGCCACTGCACCCAGCCTTTGGGGGTTGTTTTCAAGGTCGATGGACACATGCAAAGCAGTTCCTACTAACTGATTGCTAGTATCCTTGTACCCAGCCCAGTGATTAACCCTCAAAGGAGGAATTCCTTTTTGTATCTTCCCAACATTCAGGTCAGAGCCTTGAACAAATTTAGGGCTCAGTAAGTATTTGTGGAGCTGAATACCCATTTTACAGGCTGGGAAATTGAGCCTGAGTGCCTGGGCTGCCCACCTGTAGAGAGTAGAGTAGGATTCAAACCTGGGTCCTGAGCTGTCTTCAGTTCAAGTCTGAAATTAAGTATCTGTCTGTGCTTGGCTGGTGGGACCCTCAGGGGACACTGATCTTATCTCTCTTGTCATCCTTCTCATATACTAATTGGTAACCATGAAACTTTTCATGCCTCCCACTTTCCTCTGATAGGCACCAACACGCGGGCATGGCATTAGGTTTGCCAGATTTAGCAAATATAGGATACCCAGTTAAACTGCAATCTCAGGAAAATGAATTTTTTTTAGAATAAGCATGTCCCAAATCAGATAAATAATAAATTAATTTTCTAGTTTGAATATGTCCCATGCAATATTTGGGACATACTTATATATATTGAGTATCCCCAAACCAAAAATCCAAAATGCTCCAAAATCCAAAACTTTTTCCGTGCTGATGTGACGCTCAGCAGAAATGCTCACTGGAGCATTTTGAATTCTGGATTTTTGGATTAGCGATGCTCAACTGGTATAATGTAAACATTTCAAAATAAAAAACTCAAAATCCATAATGCTTCTTGTCGCAAGCCTTTTGAGTAACGGATACTCAACCTGCACTAAAAAAAAAAAAGAAAAAGAAAAAATTCATTGTTTATCTGAGATTCAAATGTAACTGGCATCCTGGATTTTATTTGGCAACCCTACATGGAGTGCACTGGTACTCCACACGTACAGACCACTGTGAGACCTGCTTTTGTGGTGTGACAGGGTTTCATGCATACTTTCCCCAGTGCTAGCACAATTTAGACACTTGTCACACGCAACAGTTGTGGCTTGCCTCGCTCCTTTATTCCCAAGGCCCTTGGCTTCCTGCCTCCAGGGTCTGCTCCTTCCACCTACCCTCCAACGTGGGCCACAGCCCAGGCCCTACTATGGGCCCTTCGTCCACTCACCCTGTGTCCCAGTGAGGTGACCCACACCCGAGCACAGCTTGCCCTTCTGTACTGTCCTCCTTTTGCTTACAGTGTAAGCCTGACACTGTTTCCTCTTCTGGATCGCCCTTCGTCCTTCTCTGGCCAGGATACCCCACTCGTTTGAGATCAAGCAGCACATCCTTGGTGCAGTCTTTCTGGAACTCCTAGGTAGAGAATGTGGCTCCCTCTTGTGGCGGGGGCTTCTGTACAGATCTCTGCTGCAGCTCATCTCCCCTCACTGTGCTCCTCTGCAAACCTGGGCCCAGCCCCATCCCCTGGGAACGTCTGGGTGGAACTAGGTCATGTTTATCTGTAGGTTCTCAAGACCTGGCCCAAGGCCTATGCTACAGACCATGTTTGCTGGGGAACAGAAAGGGCATGAGTGAATTGTATCCTAGCATGTTAATAAGTCGTTTTTGTTTCTTTACCTTGTCTTATATTTGGGCCCTTTAGGCCACTTCCAGTTTTTCTTAGTGATGTAAATTGGTTACTGTGGTCTTCCATGTGAATTTTTTTATTATCTATGGAGTAATTTCTTTAGGCTTAGTTTCCAAAGCGAACCATTGGAGCCATGGTTCTTGCTAGTTTTGTGGGTCTTGTTATATGCAGCCAGATTTCCCCTGGGACAGATCAGACCTGGGAAAAGAGTTGTGTGCTTTAGAGCAGCAACACCACCCTGGAGCTCAACGAGTCTCTGGGGTTACGGGGCCCTCTGCAGAGATGTCTAATCATGTGGACAGGAATTGTGTGGTTTTAGGCTGCCCAGAAAAGTTCAATATAACACAGAGAGCACATTACAGAGAAGCCCTGCCACAGCCCACAGGTATCTCAGAGGCCCAGATGGAGCTCAGTGTGAGGAAGGACCACATCTGAGGTCACTTGGCCAGCAGATGCGCAGGGTTCTGAAAAATCCGAGGATGAAAAATGGTGACAATTCTATCTATGACTTCAGTTTTTGTGTCACTTGGGGAGGAGCTGCTATTTCAAGCCGCCTTGGTGGAACACCTCACACCACTTCCCAGAGATGGAAACGTTCTCCGGGTCAGCCTAGCTCCGGCACCACTATGGACCATTCCGATGCGGTCCTGGGGGAGGGGCATTTGCTCAGCAGATAAAAGTAGGCAGGATTCAGATTGGCAGCAGATGGGGAGGGAGGGGGGTGTGAACAACCTGGCCAAGAGATGGCGGTAGGGATGAGTTTGGGATGGTGGCGGGAAGTGAGGCCCCTGGTTGGTCTGGGCAGAGGCTTGTTTGAGGGTGATGGAAAATTAGGTGGGTTAGAAAACAATGGTGCCAACAACAGAGGGTCTTGAGTAGCACACTGAGCACTTTGCCCTTTGTTTCTCAGTGTCCATCTGACAGATTTTTTTTTATTTATTTACATTTTTAATTTTTTTTTTGAGACAGAGTCTCGCACTGTTGCCCCGACTAGAATGCTCTGGCGTCAGGCTAGCTCACAGCAACCTCAAACTCCTGGGCTCAAGCGATCCTTCTGCCTCAGCCTCCCAAGTAGCTGGGACTACAGGCATGCACCACCATGCCCGGCTAATTTTTTCTATAAATTTTTAGTTGTCCAGCTAATTTCTTTGTATTTTTAGTAGAGACGGGGTCTTGCTCTTGCTCAGGCTGGTCTTGAACTTCTGAGTTCAAACGATCCTCCCGCCTCAGCCTCCCAGAGTGCTAGGTTTACAGGCGTGAGCCACCGCGCCTGGCTTGAGGGATGATTTCTATACCAAACATAGGATGGATTCTCCAGTGTTTTACAAAACTTCTATGGGATCGCTTTAAATATTGTCCTCCCCACTCCCCACCCCCACTTTGCATTTGCAAGGATTCAGTTTACAAAATACTATTAGCTTGTAGCTTTGGCAGGATTGCCAGATAAAATACAGGACACCGAATTAAATTCAAATTTCAAGTAAACAATGAATAGTTTTTTAGTGTAAGTATACCCCAGACATTGCATGGAACATACTTACACTAAAAAAAGTATTCATTTTCATCTGAAATTCAAATTGAACCAGGCATTCTGTATTGCATTTGCTAAATCTGGCAACCTTAACTTTGAGGGGTCTGGTTTGCTGGACAGAGCTGGTAACAGAGGCTCCACAGGCTGGAGGCTGCCCCCAAGAAAACCAGGCTAGAAAGGACAGATGGGGTGGGGGTTGGGGGGTGTGGTCACCAGCAGGATTCTGTCTCCCTCAGTCCCCCAGGGGCAGACGAAGAGCCCACGCCAAACCCATTGTGCAGCCAGTGATACAACCTGTTGAGGAACAGAAGCCTGAAGACCCTGAGGTTTCCAAGGAGCCCAGCACAAAGGTGACAGGAAGCCGCGGGGCCTCCTAACGCAGCCTGCAGGGGAGGCAGGAGGGCTGGAGAAACTTCCTCTGCCTGGGTGGAGGCCTGAGCCCCCAGTTGCCACACCCCAGCCTCTCGCTGCTGGGGAGTCCAGGCCCAGAGCCGGAAGGACAGGCACAGGAGGCTCCAGAGCTGGAGTGCCGCCTGGACGGCTCCTTCACACCTCCTACCACCACTTCCTCCACGGGGTAGGGGGACACAGAGGACAGAGCCCCTGAAAAACAGGGAAATGACATGGGACAACCCAGCCTCCTGGGTGAGCAGCCTCATGCCACTTCAGTGACCATGGCGCCTTCTCTGCAAAGCCGCCTTCTTCAGAGCAAAAGCTGAGCCTGCAGCCAGAACCTACCATCACATTCCTGCTGACACTCCTGAGCACGTCTGAGCCCACCGAGCCCAAAGACCTTGACTCGTAAGGCTGTGTGAGTGTGTATGAGCGTGTGTCTGTGTAAAGTGCAGGGAGGCACAGGGTGTCCGCCACTGCCCAGGAGCACTCAAACCTGAGTGGGCTCTCAGCCCTCGGCTGTGCACAGCCCAGGCCCAGACAGTACTGAAGGAGCCTGGGCTCCAGTCTGGGCGCCCCTACTCTGCCTACCCCCCTCGTCCAGCCTGTAGACCTTCTGGTCCAACCCTCACTGCCCACCTGCTCCAGGGACTTGGAGATCCAGGAATACCGGTTCCTAGATCAGGAAGACTGGGGCCCCCAGCGGACCTCAAAGGAGATCAGGCATTTGCAGAATGACTGTATGAGGTGAGACCAGCGGGCAGGTGGGGGCAGGTAGGATAGCAGGGCCTCCCCCGCCTGAGGCCAGGCCTGGTTCTCAGGTCAGAGCCCACATGCCTGGTTAGTAGACAGTCCAGTAGCTGTCAACCAGGGACCTGCACCTTTAATTGTCCAAGAACTTGAGGGATGGTTCAGTCTGTGGGGAGGGGTGTCTGTTCTCTGGGTGTCAGGCTCTGGGGCTGGGGTCTGCATGTTCCCATGGCCACTTGCCACTCTGTGGTAATGCCAGGGTCAGAGCCCTACCTGGTGACAGAGGTCCTGAGGTAAGGTGAGGTGTGACACTCTGCCCCAAGGGCTGCATGTGGGTGCCCAGGCCATGGGTCTGAGTGATCAGCTCTTTCATTCATACACAGCTGACCTGGAGTACTCGGGCAGGGCTGGTTCCAGCGTGGACCTTGTCACCGGCCTGGAACCACATAGAACTCTGTCATAGCCCCAACTGTAGCTCAAAGGGTTGGCTAGCTCTATGCCAACCACCTCCTTCCAAAGGGGACCTCAGAGGGTTCCTAGCTCAGCCCATAGAAGCAGCCTGCCCTGTTCTTGCTAAGGAAGACAAAAAGCATGGTTAGTCTCTGTCTCAGGCCCCTGATACAAGTCACTCAGCGAGAAAATTCCCTTCCTACCTGTGATTTTACCAGGACAAAAAGACTAAGCTCTTAGTGACACATTGATCCCAGGTGGCTATAGGACCAGGTGGCTGGTGTAGGAAAAGTGTGTGGAGGGGTGCTGCCTGGGACAAGAGCCCGGGGACTGAGGAGGGGCAGTCTCTCTTTCAACTCTAGGCTCCAGGAGTCACTGAGCAGTACCCAAATAGACAACCTGGCCCTCGGGGAGAAGCTGCAAAACCTGGTGAGACCCTCAGCCCAGGACCCCCTTCCTTTGTCTTGCCTCCTCCCTGCTGCCAGCCTAGCTGCGGTGCTTGAGGGGCCCCAGGCTGTCCTGCCCCGTCAGCTGTCCACCTCTGGCCCTGCAATCTTTTGCCCAGCCCACCTTGCTGTATCAGAGCCTGAAGGAGGGAGCCCAGGCCATCCAGGAGGAAGTGGAAGTCATCCAGGAGGAAGTGAAAGCCGTCCAGGAGGAAGCCCAGGCCCTGTTCCAGGTGCATGCGCAGCAGTGGCAGGCGGGGCGGGGGGACACCTGCGCAGCATTGCTCATTTGTGCTCCTCTGCCTCTGCCCGCAGCATCCCAGCTCCCAGAACGTAGCCCTGCTCCTCATGCCGCCTGACCAGCCCCACGACCAGAGGGACAAGAGTCAGCCCTGGCCAGGCCCAAGGCCAGAGTCCGGACACATCCTCGGGAGGATGTCCCATCAGCTATCACCTCTCTAGGTCCCAGCAATAAACTTTGCAGCTGAGCTGCGGCTCCACCCAGTGTCTATGGGTCCTGGTCCTGGGTGGTGGGGGTGGGGAGCAGGAGGTCACCAAATCCACACTGAGCTCAGCCCCTGGGCCACCCTCCGATGTCATCCCAGCTCCCTCTGTTTGCCCGTCCCCAATCTACTCCCCAACATGGCCCTGCCCTTCCCCCATCTCAGAGAAGCTTCCAGGTCTGGTTGGTGTCAGCCTCGAAGAAACAGAGAGACATGCTCAAGGGCGATGTTCCCATGATAAGCGCTGGGGCGGGACTGGAAGGGGGCCCAAGCCTCTCCCCGGAAAGATCCAGGCTCCTGCTGTAACTCCAAAGCGCAGAAGAATACTAGGGTAGTGGCAAGAGCCACTACCCACCTGTGACCTTGGATAAGCCCCCTCCTCTTTGTAAGTCACAGGGTGTCAGGGAGAGAGGTAGTGGGCTTGACACCCAACACTCCTCAGGCCTGGAGATGCATCTGGCCCCATCCACCCCCGACTAGAAAACCCTCTGGCCCAGGGTCTCCTGGGGCCTCCTATGAACCCCAACCCCCCTCCACCAATGGGAATGCCAAAAACCAGACACATATACAGTCAAGGGCGACAAAAGAGGAAAGAATCCTGATAGAAGATTGCTAAATCAGATACCAAATTGGTTAACATTCTATAGGGTGATCTTTTTAAAAGTCTGTAACCCCAAGACTTATATTATTTACTGGGCAGAAATCATTTGCATCTTAATCAGTTTTCTGTAATGTAACCTCTAACTCTGTACAGAGTCCAGGCCTAATCAACGGTAAAAGATCAATCAAGCAGAATTCCCTTGCTAATCCTCTAGTGTGACATGAAAAGGGCCAGGGATGATCTTTTTGCCCTGTGTTCCTGTAGGGAGACACCAGCCAAGAGGATGGAAATTCAGGTTTGGGGCCCCTCCTCAGGCCTGGCTTGACTTACATCAGACTTCTAGGGTACCATGCCCAGCAAAACAACTGGTGACACACTTATTAGCGAAGGTTTGATTATGTCCCAGCTTCAGGCTGAGCTGAGCTAACATCTCTGACTTAGCAGCCCACCTCTCCCGAGACTCCACCCTCCTCGCTTGATGGCTGTAGGGGTCCCAGGCCTCCCCCACCCCCTACTTTCTGACCTGTCCTTGAGCAGGGGCCCAGCCATACAAATAAAAGTCTTGCCATTTTCCCAAAGAAATCCCCTGACAGTGAGGTTGATCATAGTTGGGTCAACAGCTAAATGTTTAAATCAATTTACCCATTTAAGGACTTCTATCAGTAAGACATAGTCTTCAGCAAGGTCCTATCTGAGCCTGCTTCCTCTAAAGGCCTCTCAGCCTGGGAAGGCACACAAGTTGGTTACCTTAATGTGGTCTGGCTGCAGGAAATCGAGGCTATTGCAGAGCCCCCTCCTCAGTTATCTACAAACCACAGAAGCACTTACAGATGCCCCACAGGCATCGTGGCCATGGCCCTGCAGCTCGGGGCCCCCACATTGGCTGCCCTGAGTTCAGTCCCTGCAGCCACTCCGGTGGACACCACATCCAAGTAGTACCAGCCCAGCCAAGCCCGGTCCAGCAGTCCTTTTCATGGGAGCGCCCACAGTGCATCTACGTGGGCCCCAGGGCGTTACCGAGTCTTTTAATTCACACACGTTTCCCCCAGATCTGTTAGTCAAAGGCAGTTACCATGTCAGTCACAAGCTGTGCCCAGATCTTCTAGGCCTGTCATCAAGGCCCTGGGCTGGGTTGGCAAACCAGGCTCCTCTGTTCCCCCAGGTACCATCTCTCGAGAGAGGCAAAACGGGATGCCTCTCCCCTGCCTGGAGATGAGAGGTGGGATAGCCTCGTGACCGTGAGTGCAGGAGCTTGTTCTAATCGCAGCTCCACCACCTGCCAGCTTGTGTGACTTTGATCGAGAGACCGGACTCACCTCTTCATCTGTAACGTGGGGTTGACCATCATGCCCACCTCAGAAGGCTCTCAGGAGGACTGAGTGATTCAGTGTGGGTTCCGCGCAGTGTGGCGGCCAGTGGGTGTTGGCAATCATTATCTGGCCTCCAGTGGATCTCCCCAGGCCCCCAGACTGGCTTCAGAGGCCCAGTGGAAGCAGCTTTGAGTACCAGTGCTCCCAGCAGGCTCCCTGCCCCGCTCAGCAGCCCTGCTATTCCTGCTCGAGAGAGTGGCCAGGCTGCCCAGCAGCCCCTTCCTTCCTCCTGCAACGTCTTTCTTTGGGAACATCCAGCTCTGGAGGTCTGTTAGATACCCCCTCCCCTCTCACAAGCCGCCCATGCCTGGCTCAGCAATCCCAGTGAGGCTTACCCAGAGGGGTCTGTTTCCCGGGGCTTCCTTGGCCACCTCTTCCATCTCTTGTTTTCCTGGACACCCCTTGGACAACGACAGCCGGAGCAGGGGTGTTGAAGAGCTGTGCTGGTGTAGGCCAGCTCTACATCCAGTCCACAAATGCTTGCTGTGCACCTCCTAGGTGCCAGGCACAGCTCTGGCTGTGGGGCTTCAGCAGCGGATAAAACAAAGATGCCTGCTTTGGTGGTACCCGCAGTCTGGGAGAGGAGACAAGAAATAATGAGCAAGTCAGATGGGGGTAGACGCAGTGGAGAAAATGAAGCCATGGAGGGCATGGGAAGGCTCAGGAAGGGGAAGGAATGCAATTTTATGTAGAGTGGTCGAGGAAGAAGATGTCATTGAGGAGTGACATTTGAGCAAAGACACAAAGGACCTGAGGGAGTGAGCCCCGTGGGCAGCTGGGGGAACAGTTTCCAGGGAGTGGGAGAGGAGCTGATAGGTCCTGGGGATGGGACGCTGGAGGCTGGGGCTGCCTGGTGGGTTCTGGAGATGGGACGCTAGAGGCTGGGGCAGCTAGAACAGCCAGAGAGGGGGAGGAGGAGGGATGAGGTCAAGGCCCTGATGGTGACCTTGTCACTCTGAGAGACATGGGAGCCTTGGAGGGCTGTGAGCACAGTTGTGACATGGCCCGACTTGTGTTTTACAAGGACTACTCTGACTGCTAAAGGGGACAAGAATGCAATGAGAGGGACCAGGTAAGAGGCTACTGCAATAATCCAGGGGAAAGATGACGGGGTCTGGGGCCAGGCTGGATTCTGAGTTTGTTTTGAAAGTACAGCCAATACGACTTACTGACAGAGTGGAGGTGGAGCGTGAGAGAGACAGGAGTAAAAACATAACTCCTCAATTTTCGGCCTGAGTGACTAAGGATGGAGCTGTCTGTACTCGAAGCGAGGCCTGCTGGAGGAGGAGGCTGAGGAGGAAGACCAGGAGCTACGTGTGGGGTATGTTGAGAGTCTGGAATGCTTCTTGACCACACAAATGTGGGTGTAAAGTAGGCAGCTGGAAATACAAGACTAGAGTTCAGGGGCCAGGTGTGGATTGGAGACACCTGTGGGTTTTCGGCCCATACTTGCTCATTTGTATTGATTATCTATTGCTGTGTAACAAATGACTCCGAAACCTAGCAGCTTAAAGCCATAAACATTTATTATCTCATGCAGTTTCCACAGGTTAGGAATTTGGAAGTGGCTTGATTGGGCGGTCCTGGCTCAGGGGGTCTCTTGGGGTTGCAGTCAAGATGTGAGCTGGGGCTGCAGTCTTCAGAAGGCGTGGCTGGTACTGGAGGACCCACTCCCCAGGTGGCTCACTCACAGGGCTGGCAAGTTAGTGCTGACTGTTGACTGGGGGACTCAGCTCCTCACCATGTGGACTGTCCATAGGGTTGCTTGAATGTCCTCACAACATGGCGTCAGTAAGGTCATGTGACTCTGCAGGCACATCCAGGGGCAGGGGTGCAGGTGCAGAGCAGGCAGAGAGTGAGTCAGATGTAATCAGGATGGGGTGTTCCCAGTGAATGTGAGCAAAGCAGAGAGGATGGGGGGTTGAGAGGGCTTCAAAGGCCTCAAACTTGGCAAGGAGGGAGAAGAGCACATCTGGGAGGTGGAGAGTGGTGTTCTGGGGCTCAAGGGGTCCTGAAGGGACTGAGGACCCCTTAGAGTCACAGCCATCAAGTGAGTAAGTGGGAAGATAAAAGGGTGGTCATACACTTTAGCTACTTTAAGTGATTTCCATCAACACCCACAATCCAGAATGTTCTGAGAAAGGCCACACCACCCGCCCAGCCAAGAAGGGGAAAGGAAAATTGACCAAGTTGATGTAGGGTGCTTACAGCAGTGTAGACACCAACGGAGTCCAACAACCTGAGCTGATTTCTTGAGTGTCACGCACACACTGCCACGCACACTCAGACGTAAACCACACTGACAGCAGAGTCACCCACTCAGAAGTCACACATTTGTTCAGGTGTCCTCTCTGTGACTTCGCATGTTCAAGGGGTTAAATCCTTCCAGGAGTGGGTAGGGCAGGACCATGGGGCTGCTGCCTCGGTGTCATCCCCATGTCTGTGCCTTAGCTTTTCAGCTGACTTTGGTGTCCTGCTGCCCAACTGGTAGTGCCTGTTCTCCCGTCGCCTCATAAGGAAGGTGTGCGGTCCCTGCACTGATGGGGCTCTGATAAAATCCAAGGTCACATTCCGGACGCTGATAATCACCTGGCCCAGAGTGGCAGCTTCCTGGTGCACCTCCCCGAAGTCACTGATCAGACAATGCTGTCCTGACCAGCGCACAAGGGGAGATGAGTGCAGGGCAGGTGGTGTTGGCAAAATGGGGCTGTGAAATCACACATGTGCACACACAGTCCACTGTGGCCCAGCCCCCTCTGTACTCTATACCGAGTACTTGGGGTCTCACTTTCCCTTTTGGCCTCCAGACATGCTGGGCCATCTGCATGACGGCCTGCCCTCACCTTCGCTGCGTGCTGAGCGCCTTCTCGTCCTCGGAGGATCCCCTCAAATGTCCCCTCCTAAGCAGAACTCCTCATTCTCCCCTCTAGGAGCACGGTGGTCCTACCTCTTTAGGGCACTTACCGCAAGGCTGAACCCAAAGCCTGTCTCCCCTGCTGGACTTTGCATCCCCAGGGCCTAGAAGGACCCAGCACAGAGCTGAATGAGTGAACAGTGCTTGCATGGATAGGCAAGGGGTGGATAAATGAATGGAAGATGGGTGGATGGATAAACGCGAGGGCAGATGGATGGATTCCAGATAGGGCCGGGGCTGGAAGCGGAAGTCACCTTGCCAAGGAAGTATGGGCTTCCTCTGCTGTGTCTTCTGGACACCTCCCTTCCCAAGAGTTCCACCTCCTCCCATAAACTGGGTCCCCTTCAGGATAGTCACAGAGAATTCTTCTGGGTCCCCTTTCTTGCTTTAGCTCCAGGCCTTGTGTTTTAGAGTGAAGAGTCACTAAAATTTACCCAGCTCCCACTATTGCCGCGTGCTGGGCTAGACGTTTCTATAGATGCCATCTTTTTTTTTTTTGAGACACAGTCTCGCTCTGTTGCCTGGATATGTTGCTATGGCGTCAGCCTAGCTCACAGCAACCTCTAACTCCTGGGCTCAAGCGATCCTCCTGCCTCAGCCTCCCGAGTAGCTGGAACTACAGGCGTGCACCACCATGCTTGGCTAATTTTTTGTTTCTATTTTTAGTTGCTCGACTAATTTTTTCTATTTTTAGTAGAGTCAGGGTCTTGCTCTTGCTCAGGCTGGTCTCGAACACCAGACCTCAAACGATCCTCCTGCCTTGGTCTCCCACAGTGCTAGGAGATGCCATTTTGTTTAATGAAAACTCCACCACAGTTTTGTGAAGTAGGTTTTATTATCTCCATCGTTGAAGCTAAGAAAAGAGGCTTAGAGAAGCTAAGTGAATTGCCTAAGGTCACGCAGATATGTCCAGCAAGGATGGGATTTGAACTCGAATTCTGCTCAGACGGGCAGGGTGGGATGTGTTGAATTCACTGGTGAGAGGGAGAGAGGCGGTGCTGGTGGGCGGTGGGTACAGCCCTGCTCTAGATGCAGGGGCTCTGAGTTCCAGTACCGGCTTGGCTTCTGTTTTACTGGGAGACACTGGGTGAGACCCTTCGTTCTCGGGCTTGAGTGTCCCTGGGGGACTTGCCACCCTTGGAGGCCCCTTACAGGTGAATGATGCAGAATGTGGTGGGTGAGAGCAGCTCCTGGCTCTTACCACAAGATGTTCCCTCACTCTCCCTGCCAGCTGGGGGCCAAAGGGCAAGTGCCACCCATGGGGTAATGGTTAACTAGGCCCGATGCCCCATCTATAAGGAGGCCCTCGTCAGCCCACCCCAGCTGGCCAAGATTCCACAGGATGAAGTGGGCGAAGGCGCTGGGGCTGGGGCTGGGAGCTGCTGCCCTCTTGGCACTGGGGATCATCCTGGGGCACTTTGCCATCCCCAAAAATGCCCCTAGCATCTCAGCCACCCAGGACCTGGACCTGGAGATCCTGGAGACCGTCATGGGGCAGCTGGACGCCAGCAGGATCCGGGAGAACCTTAGGTGAGAGGCATTTCTGCCCGTTCCTCCTGCGTGCCAGAGACCCCTCCCTGACTCCAGCCCTGCCCCTCCCACTGCCCACCCTGCAGAGAACTCTCCAGGGAGCCGCACCTGGCCTCCAGCCCCCGTGATGAGGCCCTAGTGCAGCTGCTGCTGCAGCGCTGGGCGGACGCCACGTCAGGCCTGGACTCCGCCGAGGCCTTCGAGTACGAGGTGCTGCTGTCCTTCCCCAGCCAGGAGCAGCCGAACAGCGTGGACGTTGGTGAGTCCTGCCCAAGCTTGGGAATGCCCAGGGCAGGGAGCTGGGGAGCTGCTGGGCCCAGCCCTGACATTGCCCCTGTCCACAGTGGCCTCCGCTGGGGGCGTCCTCTACTCTTGCCTCCGGAGCGAGGAGAACCTGACTGGGGAGCAGGGGGGACCCGACGTGGTGCCACCTTACGCTGCCTATGCACCCCCTGGAACTCCACAGGTGGGCCTGGAACCCATCTACTGCCCTGGCCCAGCTCAGGGCCACCTGGTTCCCACCCAGGCTTCTCCCCACCCTGACCCAGGGGCGTCTGAGAGAAAGTGCATCTACTGGGGGATAGCACTGCCCCCAGGAGTTTACTCACCGCCACATTCCATCCCTACTCCTTTCCTCCAACAGTCATTTAACAAACACTAGCGGCTCCTGCTCAAGGCCAGGCATGCTACAGAGCACCCAGACACAGAGGGAATCAGGGCTGATTGTCCCTGGGGGAGCTTAGAAGTGAAGTGGGGAAACCGAATCAAAATCCTTCCTCCCACCCCTCAGCCTTGCTGCCCCTTTCCCCATTGGCCCTGCGCTGAGCCCAGCTCTAAGGATCACATTCTCTTGGGACTAGGGCCTCCTCGTCTATGCCAACCAGGGCAGGGAAGAAGACTTCAAGGAGCTGCAGACTCAGGGCATCAAACTGGAAGGCACCATCGCCCTGACTCGCTACGGGGGTGTAGGGCGTGGGGCCAAGGTGAGCAGCAGCAGCCCCCAGTGCATGGGTCCTGGGTGGGAGGGGCTGGGCAGTGACAGGAGGAAGTGAGGAGAAGGGGCAGTGTTGAATGCGGGCCAAGCCTGGGCTGGGGCAGGAGAGGCAAGCTGTAGTCGGGCTGTACCACTGATGGGCTGTGTGGCCTTGGGTGCCTCCCCCAACCTCTCTGAGCCTTAGGTAATAAAGGGATTGGTCAAAATGTTTGGCTCTGGCATGCTGAGAGTCTGAGTCCTCCTGTGAAGTACTTCTTGAGACTATTCAAATTTAAAACCCTCCTGTTGCCCCTCCCTATTTCTTTTCAATCCTAAACCTTGACTAGGTATTACATGTCAATGGTTTAAAAACGTCAGAAAAAAATTTTTTAAGCCAGGTGCCATGGCTTCACATCTGCAATCCCAGCCTTTTGGGAGGCCAAAGTAGGAGGATCACTTGAGGCCAGGAGTTCAAGACTGCAGTGAGCCCTGGCAATAGAGCGAGACCCTGTCTCAAAAAAGAAAAAGCATTCTGAAGATGGGTAGCGGTGACGGTCGCACAACAATGTGAATGTCCTTAGCACCACTGATCTGCATATTTAAGATGGTAAATTTTATGTTATGTGTATTTTACCACAATTTTTTAAAAAGTGCCCATGATAAGTGCTGGGAAAAGACAGAGAGAGAGAGAGAGAGGGAGCGAGGGAGGGAAGGAAGAGAAAAGGAAAAGAACGGAAGGAAAAAAAGAGAAAAAAGAAAGGAGATAAGCAGAGTGGAAATACACAGATTAGAAAATTTCCAGTTTAATAAAAAAGAGTACAAAGTGAAGAAGTTCTCCTCTAATGCCATCCATCCTCCAAAGAAGTAACCACTTCTTTTTTGAGTTTATGGATAATCTATCCAGAGTTTTCTTTTTTTTTAAGTCATAGATAAATTTATTGTGAATAAATTAATTTCCCTGGTCACTAAAGCTTATCCCTTTAAATGATACAACATTTCTGACTTCAAATATTTTTGATGGAAATTTTTTTCTGAACTATGTCATAGGTCAGGGGATACACGGAATAATCTAGGCTAGCAATATTGGGGTGGACAAACATTTTATCAGTCTTTTCAGAGTTTTCTTTTAGAAGAAGCATATAGAATACAAATACTGTATATATCTTACCTCCTCTCCAAGCCATTTTACATAAAAATAGTGTCCTAGACCCAGGCTTCTGAATGTGCTTTTTTCACCTTTATATATCCTGAAGATCATTCTTAATCAGTGCACAAACTGCATCTTTTTTTGGGGTGCAGTTTTGATTTTACTGTAGTATATTCTATATGTGTATATATGTGTAATATAGTACATATATTATACTATAGTATATCTATATTATAATATAGTATATAATATAATATACTATATTATAATATAGTATATATATAGTATATATATATAATAAAATTTGCCATTTTAAGGATACAGTGCAGTGACATTAAGCACATTTGCAATGCTAAGCATCACCACTATCCATTTCCAGAACCTTTTCAATATTTCAAACAGAGACTATTTGACAACACGTCCTCGTTCCCCCTCCCCTAGACCCTGGACCCTATTCTGTTTTCTTTAACCCTCATTCTACTTTCTGTTTCTATGAACTTGTCTGTTCTAGGTACCATACATAAGTGGACCATAAAATATTTGTCCTTTTATGTCTGGCTTATTTCACTTAGCATAAAGTCTTGAAGGTTAGTTGATGTTGTATCAGAACTTTATTCCCTTTTACATGCCACATTTTGCTTATCCATTCATCCATGATGGGCTCTTGGGTTGTGTCTATCTGCCCTTTGGCTGTTACAGACGCTGCTGCGGTGAGCCTGAGTGCACAGGTCCATGCTTGCTCTGTGGCGCAGCAGTTCCATAGCATTCCACTGCAGGGTGTCCCCGTTTACTCAGCCAGACCCCTCTGGCAGGCATTGACTTGGCCATGCCCAACAGTATGTTGCTGTTGCAAGCAGCACCGCCACAAATGCTTTATGCAAAGGTAGACCCATCCTCGCATCTGTAGCAGAGGAGGGAGGAAGGCCAACATGATGTGCCCCGTCCTCGTCCCTCCCCGCCACACAGCCTCCTCTGCCTCCTGCAGGCTGTGAACGCCGCCAAGCACGGGGTGGCCGGAGTGCTGGTGTACACAGACCCTGGCGACATCAACGACGGACTGAGTCTACCCAACGAGACCTTTCCCAACTCCTGGCACCTGCCTCCCTCGGGGGTGGAGCGAGGGTCCTACTATGAGTATTTTGGGGACCCCCTGACTCCCTACCTTCCAGCCAACCCCTCTTCCTTCCGCTTGGACCTTGCCAATGTCTCCGGATTCCCCCCGATTCCCACACAGCCCATTGGCTTCCAGCATGCAAAAGTCCTGCTCTGGTGAGTCTGTGCCCTGGGTGTCCTGCCCACCCGGCAGTGGCCTCCAAACTTCAACCCGACACCCACATTTACTCTGAAGGGCCTCCCCCTCCTCCTCAGTAACCTCGACGGATCCTCGGCCCCGGCTGCCTGGCAGGGAGCACTGGGCTGTGACTACAGGTTGGGGCCTGGTTTCCGCCCTGATGGTGACTTTCCAGCAGACAGGTGAGGTGGGACCACTCCTCGCTGGGTGCCCTCTGTCCCTAACTCCCCTCTCCTGCTCCCTTGTTATTCCTCTCCTACCCTGGGTTTTCCCTCTCCCCGCTTCAAGGCCTTCCCTTTTCTCCTCTCTCCCAACTCCTCCCCTGACCCCAAAGTATCTGTCTTGTCTTTGGGGAAGCCCAGGAAACACAAGGTCCTGTGGGTCCCCTGCCCCAGCCCCTCATGTCCACTTCTGCACTCCGGCTACTCCCTCCCTTCAAGATGCCAAGCTCCATCCCAAATCAGGGCCTCTGCCTCTCCTGGCCTGCACCACCCCCTGGCCACCTGGTGTCCTTCCAGGCCCCTTCACCTCCTGCAGTTGTTCACTTCCTTGTGGGAGGCCCCACAAGCACAGGGTCCATGGCTGTCCATGGCTGTCCATGGCTGTCCCGTCGCAGTCATTGCCCAGGGCCTAGGAATGGGCCGGGCATACAGAGAGCCCAGCGAGTACTCACTGGCTGAGTGAGTGAATGAAAAGAAATTGGAGCAGAAGAGCTGGGCTCCAGCCTTTTTGCCTGTCTTGGTACTTCTGGGCAAGTGACCTTGCCATGTCCGTTTCCTGCTCCGAGCCTCAGTTTCTTCAGCATTGGGCGGGGGCAGTGGGCAGGATGAAGACTCTTGTCACAGCCCTCACCCTCCGCAGCCAGGTGAAAGTGAATGTCTACAATCGCCTGCAGCTGAGGAACTCCTCCAACGTCCTGGGGATCATCCGCGGGGCTGTGGAGCCTGGTGAGCCCCGGTTCTCGCTCAGTGTGCCCCAGACCGTTCCTGCTCGGAGCGCCCCTGCCGCTCCCACTCCTCATCCAGCCCTGCTGCCCTGCCCACACCTCCCTCTTCTCCGGTTCTCTGACTGTTCCTCTGGCCAGACCGCTATGTGCTGTATGGAAACCACCGGGACAGCTGGGTACACGGGGCTGTGGACCCCAGCAGCGGCACTGCCGTCCTCCTTGAGCTCTCTCGCGTCCTGGGCACCCTGCTGAAGAAGGGTGAGTTGGCCTCCTCCCCTGGTCCAGGGACTCTCCACCCAAGAGGCCACCCCCAGCCCACTCCTCTTGTTCCACCTCCTCTCCCTCACTCTTCAGTGCCCACTTGTGCCAAGCCTGAGGGCCCTGGGGGCAGAGATGCCCGGGATGCCAGCCTGGCCTGGAGTAGCCCCGTGTGGTACCGGGAATGGGCTGCTGATGATTCACGCGGCAGCTTCTGAGCGCCTCCCGTTGCCTGGACGGCGTAGGCCCCGTGCTGCCGTGAGCAAGGCAGTGCCCGGGCTCTGCCCTCCAGGCACTTCTGCCGAGCTCGGGCAGGGACGACAGATGACGGTGAACCGCAAACATGTCTCTTGTGCCTATGACGTGCCAGGCCAGTTTGAGGCAGGTCTCTCTGTGGAGGCGGCACTTCAGTGCTTCTGGGAAGGAGAGGCAGGTCCAGGAGGAGGGCGAGGAGGTGGCAGCTGGAAAGGAGGCTGGCCAGGCTGGGCCTGGCAGCCTGGCTGGGCAGTTTGGAGTTCAGCCCAAGGATGCTGGGGAGCTGGGGAATGATTTTAATCAGGAGAGTGATGTGATGGAGCCCAAATTCTAAAAAGCTTCCTGTGCTGCTGGGGGAAGGACATGGAGGGAGGGGCCAGGTCTTCCCAGGGCTGAGGCCGCTGGGGCTTGGACAAGGGTAGGGGGCAGAGGGGTGAGACCTTCTGCTGGCCTGCGGTCTGCTGGCTACGGAGGGGAGGGAGGGGTCAAGTAGAGGGCTCTGGTCTAAGCAACTCCATGGGTGGTGCCATTTACGAAAAACAGAACAGGGCAGATGTGGCACAAAACCTACCAAGGTCTCCGAAGGTGGCTGGTGACCGTGGTAAGAGCAGCAGTGTACATGTAGAAATTGGAGGTGGAAGCCAGGCTGCAGGTGCTCCGAGAGGCAGTGTGGGGCAGTGGTTAAACGAGCCCCAGGGACTCTGGAGCCTGAGGCCTGGATGTGAACCTGGCTCGGCTGCTTGCTGGCTGTGTGATCCTGGGCAAGTCGTGTAACTTCCTTATAGCTCAGTTCCTTCAACTGTGACGTGGAAATGATAACGGCATGTCCCTCAAGGCGTTGTTGTAAGGATTGGCTCACTATGGAGAAAGCCCTGGTTGTGAGCGAGGTTTGCATGGGATAGGTGGAGGCAAGAGTTGAGAGGACAGGGTTAGACAGTCTTCCCAGACAGGCCTATGGTGAGGGGGGCATTCTGGCAGAAGGGACCACCTGATTGAAGGAGCTGAATGTTGGGGTCAGTGTTGGGGGGCATGTCACAGACAGGATGAGGCTGGAAAGAGGACAGAGCCTCCTGGAAGGCCTGGCTGAAGGGTACCAGGACATCCTGTCACTAGCTGCCCTGCCTTTTCCTCCCCTCCTCTCCATGTCCCTAACCTTTCCCCTAAGCCACTCTGGGATCTGGGGACCCTGCCCTCCAGCCCTCTATCCTCCTCCCCAGGCACCTGGCGTCCCCGCAGATCCATTGTGTTTGCAAGCTGGGGGGCAGAGGAGTTTGGGCTCATTGGCTCCACGGAATTCACGGAGGTGAGTGAGCCCCACAGGTAGTGTGAATCAAAAGGGGTTCCCAGGGTGGGACAGCGCTGGGCTGACGTCGCCCTCGTACCCGCAGGAGTTCTTCAGCAAGCTGCAGGAGCGCACAGTGGCCTACATCAACGTGGACATCTCTGTGTTTGGTATGGGGGGAAGGGGCTGGCCTGGTGAGGGTGGATGAAGGAAGGAGCAGGGGCCAGAACAGTGTTTCTCTCCTCCCCCCACAGCCAATGCTACCCTTAGGGTGCAGGGGACACCCCCTGTCCAGAGTGTCGTCTTCTCTGCAGCCAAAGAGGTGGAAGGGGGCAGGCGGGGCAGGGCCAAGGACTGGCAGGGGTGGGGCTATATGGATGGGTGGGGCTGGGGGCTGATACCTTTTAGAGGGCTTGGGGTGGGGCAGAGGCTGGGGCAAGCCTTGTAAGACTGGCTGGACCTTGGGCGGGCTGCAGACTGGGGTCTGGGCGGAGACTCGCAGAGGATGTGTCTTATTGGGTCTGGGGAGAGGCCGCCCCGAGACTAGATTACCCTCTGGGCCAGATCCGCTCACCAGGCCCGGGAGACCTCAGCATCTACGACAACTGGATCCGGTACTTCAACCGCAGCAGCCCGGTGTATGGTCTGGTCCCCAGGTGAGCCCAGGGGCACAGAGGGGGCCCAAGGCGTGGTGGGCCGGCCTGGCTCCCTCAGCCTGGCCCCTTCCTTCCTGCAGTCTGGGCTCTCTGGGTGCGGGCAGCGACTACGCGCCTTTCATTCACTTCCTGGGCATCTCCTCCATGGACATCGCCTACACCTATGACCGGGTGAGCAGCACCCCTCCATCCCCGCCTCTGTCCCTTACTCCACAGCCCCCTCCTCTCTTTCGGGCTGTTCTAGGGCAGGCTGAATCCGACTCCTTCCCTCAGTGGCTGTGCTACCTCCGCCAAATTTGTTAACCTCTCTGAGCATCTGTTTATGCTTATCTATGGTATTTTATCAAACGTAAGATACCACTGGTTGATTGTAAGATGCACCACTATGTTATAACTATTCAGGAGGGAAAAAAACCCCGCTGCCAATCAGTTGTAGGATGACAATGACTATAAGAGGCATCATGATTCCAGAGATCTTAAAATGGGGGAGGTCATCTCAGCATTGATTAAACAATGGTATGAAACGGGGATAATCCACAGTGCGGGTGTGAGGGTGAAATGAAATGAGGGAAGCCGAGTGCCAGCCTGCATCTCCCTGTTTGACACCCCAAAAAGCGCTTTCTTATGGCCACACCGATTCTGGATGGTAGAGCCAGAATTCGAATCCCCTTATCTGACTGCAAAGCCCCAGCTCTTCTCCTTCATGTGAAACTTGAAACTGGCACCTGGCCCAGCTCTGCCACTTATTAGCTGTGTGATGGTGTGATGTCAGGCAGTTTAGCCTCTTTGAGCCTCAGTTTCCTCCTCTGTAAAGTGGGAATCCTAGAACCCACCTCATGGATGTGGTGAGGATTCAATGGAGATGACGCCAGGCCAGGCGCGGTGGCTCACACCTGTAATCGCAGCACTTTGGGAGGCTCAGGTGGGGAGTTCCAGACCAGCCTTGGCAACATAGCGAGACCCAGTCTCTATAAAAAATTAGCTGGGCATGGTGGTGCACACCTGTAGTCCCAGCAGGAGAATCACTTGGGCCCAGGAGCTGAAGGTTACAGTGAGTTATGATTGCCCCACTGCACTCCAGCTTGGGCAACAGAGTGAAACCCTGTCTCAAATAAATAAATACAACAAATCAGTGGAGATAATGCCCACACACTGCAGCTCACTGGAGGTACACCTTCTCCCACTCCCATCCCAAGCCTGTCACCTCTGGACCTTGTTCCCCCAGAGCAAGACCTCAGCCCGAATCTACCCCACCTACCACACAGCCTTCGACACTTTTGATTATGTGGACAAGTTTGTGGACCCTGGTGAGGAGAGGGGAAAAGGGGCATCCTGGACCTGAGGATGGGCTGAATACTGAGCCCTGACCTTGTCACCCTCCCTGCAGGCTTCAGCAGCCACCAGGCTGTAGCGCGGACAGCTGGGAGCGTGCTTCTCCGGCTCAGTGACAGCTTTTTCCTGCCCCTTAACGTTGGTGACTATAGCGACACGCTCCGCAGCTTCCTGCAGGCTGCCCAGCAGGAACTTGGGGCCCTGCTTGAGCAGCACAGCATCAGCCTGGGTATGGATACCCCCTGACATTGAGGCATGGGGATCTCTGTACCCCCAGGTCTAAGCCACTGGTTGTTTCTCGCAGGGACTCTGGTGACCGCAGTGGAGAAGTTTGAGGCAGCAGCCGCAGCCTTGGACCAATACATATCAACACTGCAGCAGGGCAGCCCTGAGTAAGCAAGGGCAGCGGGCAGATGTGTGGCAGGGTGGCATCCAGGGCAGGACGCCAGGCTGGCAGCTAGGCTGCTGGCTCCAGTGTGACAGGCAGCTCCTGCATCCACCAGCCCCCTGCAGGTCCGGATGCTCAACGACCAACTGATGCTCTTGGAACGTACCTTCCTGAACCCAAGAGCCTTCCCAGAGGAACGCTACTACAGGTGAACCTGTCCCAAAGGTCCTGGGAGGGACCTCAAGGTGGGGCTGGGCCATAGCCACCCATCGGGGGAGGAGGATGTCAGTTTCTCTGCCCTTCAGAGAACCCAGCCCCTGGAGACAGTTGCGGAATGTGAGGCTCAGGGAGGGGAGGCAAACTGGTTAAGGGTGACCCTGGAGCTGGGACTAGACCCTACATCTCCCACCACCAGGGAGGTGTGGGGGGTGCCTTTGTGCCTAGCTGCATACAGGAGCTGGGCAAGTTGCAGCCTGAGGCTCCTCTTTCCCAGCCCCTGACTGCCCCATTTCTCCTGTCAGCCACGTGCTCTGGGCACCCCGCACGGGCTCCACAGCCACATTCCCAGGCCTGGCCAATGCCTGCTCCGAGGCCAGGGACACAAGCCCTGGATCTGAAGCTTGGGCTGAGGTGCAGAGGCAGCTCAGCATCGTGGTGGTGGCCCTGGAGGGTGCAGCAGCCACCCTGAGGCCTGTGGCTGACCTCTAACCCCGGCCATCTTTCTTCAGCTCTCCCTTTAGCCTAACCCTCTCCCACCCGTTATCCTGGGGTATGTCCCAGTCTTCCCCGATGCCAGGAGAGGGCACAACCATGGGACCTTCTCAAGCTTCTCAGGCAACAGCTTGGGGCTCCACCAGTTGCAGACACCCGAGGGGAGAGGCAAGCCCCCATGAAAATCTCCCTCATCCTGGTGCTTAGTTGGCACAGGGTGGACAGCAGGAGACAGGGATGGCAAAACCACCAACTGCTCTTGGTGGTGAGTATATGAGGATGGCATGTATGATGCCAACCTTAGATGCCAACTCAGAGATCACCACGGCCACCCCTTAAGGGACCAGTGGGCGAACTGAGGCCCTAGGTGGATAGGGCCTTGCCCAGTCTGTGTTCCTCTCCTCCCATGCTCTTAGCATGTCTCAACTCCTCCCTGTATTCCCCCAGAGAAATAAAGTCTAGAGATTGGTCCCTACAAAATAAGTTTCTTTTATTGTCTGGCAATCACGGAAAAAGAAACCTAAGTGCTCTGGCCCAGGCCTGGGGCTACGGGAGATTGCACACTCCCTCCTCAGACTGGGGACCTGAGCCTGTCCACATCCTCATCTCCCTCCTCTGCCATGACTACCTCCTCCAGGGTGCGTCCTTGAAGTTTGCTCCCCACTAACATGTTGCAGCTACTGGCAGGGGGCGGCCCTTCCTCAGTATAGCGACCCTTCAGGAACACAACTCTTTCCTCTCCATCCAAGGGCAGTCCATGGGCCTGGCACAGGTCCCGTGCCTCATTGGGTCCATCCAGAGCCATTAGGTACACCATGAAGCTCAAAGGCAAGGTCTGCCCCTTGGAGGTACTTAGGGCACGATCAAGGCGGGCCAGGGCTCCGCGGCGGGCATGGCCCACGTGGCACTGCACGGCGCAGCTTGGCAGGTAGGGCAGCGTCCGGAGCAAGCGGAAAAGCCGGGCGGTGTTGCCCTCGCGGAAGGCAGCGACGACTGCCAGGGCAGTGCGCAAGGGTGGGCAGGTGCGCAGGGTGGCAGGTAGCTGCAGAACCTCGTGCAGGGCCTCCAATGAGCCTGTGAGGGCAGAAAGCCGGGATGTGGATGCCTGGTCCTCCCTGGATCAGGCCCACCTCCCATCCCATCCTCTTAGGCCCTGCCCATCTCCCCTCCCACCCTGTTGTGGCCTCAGCCATGCCCACCTCCACTGGCCGGGCGCCAAGATTGTCCCCAGACTTTGGTCCAGGTGGTCTCCTGCAGTGGTCAAACCCACCCCTCCTCGACCATGCCCCTTCTCTAGGCCTAGCCCACCTTCCCTCCCTCTCCCCTCTCAGAAGTAAGGTCCAGCCATTGGCCCCTTCCCTGAACCATCTGACTGCGTTGTCACAGGTTCTCAACCTCCTTCAGTCTGGATCCCTGTAACACTGAAGAAGTGGGTAGCGTTTATAGACGGGGAAAGTGTCCAAATAATTTAATGACTTGCCTGAGATTGTCCCACAGTTCTTATGTAGTTAGTACACCCTGACCCAAATCCAAGTTTTCTGACTTGGATTTCCTACTACCCTGGCTGCTGTGCACCCAGAGCTTTGGAAGCCAGCTCTGCCACACCTTCCCCTGACTGCCTGGGAAGGCCATTTCTTTGAGGTGGCTCTCCCTGCTTCCCTTCCGGGACAATCACAGACTCTGGAACCTTGGGCCTCTTTTGTAAACTTGGGCTTCTCTCCCATTAGCTGGTTGTTAAGTAAATAGCATTTTATTACAATTAAATATAATACAGTTCTTTTGTGGGTTTTTTTTAGAGGTAGGGTCTTGCTCTGTTGCCCAGGCTGGAGTGCAGTGGCACAGTAATAGCTCACGGCAGCCTCAAACCCCTGGGCTCAAGCGATCCTCGTGCTTCGGCTTCTAGATGAGCTGGGACTACAGCTGTACACCACGACGCTCAGCTAATTTTTTATAGAGATAGAGTTTCACTATGTTGCTCAGGCTGGTCTCAAACTCCTGGCCTCTGGCGTCCTAAAGTGTGGAATTACAGGTGTGAGACACTGTGCCCAGCCACAATAGAGTTAATTAGAATGCATCACCCATAGAAAGTATCTAAAATCTTGAACCTGCTGTCTCAGATACATTCGTGGGCATAAGTTTCTTAGTTGCTTTGCAACACTGACTGGGGAGTGTAGGTTAAAGAAAAGTTTGAAAATCACTATCTAGGCCAGCTCTCCCATTCCAATCCGACCTCCTTCACATTTTTACTGAGAAAACTGAGACCCAACGATGGGCCCAAGCTCCCACATCGGGGCTAGGAGGACCTTGTGCGATAACTATCCTGGGAATGAGCTAATTAATGGTAAAATGTTAAACCTGCCTCGTCCTCCTCCCTCCACTTTCCCCATGGAGGGCTCCCCGGCCCCACGCTCTGCCCCGCCGCCTGGACCCGGACTCACCCAGGTTATAGAGCAGAAAAAGGCCCTGGAAGGCGGCCTGGCGGGGGTGTGGCGCCATGCCCCGCGCGTAACAGCGCCGCAGGGAGCCGAAGCCCTCCTGCACCTGAGTCTGCAGTAGCACCAGGTCCGAGGGCCCGTACGCCGCGTCCGGCCCAAGCCGCGCCACCACAGCCAGCAGCGTGGCCAACGCTGCCTCCAGCACCATCGCTGCCTCGGCGTCGCCCACGCTCTGCAAGGCCAGGTCCAGTCGCACGGCGCGCAAGCGGTCCGCCACGAAGCTGGCCACCTCGGCGCGGGATGCGTCGGCACTCTCAGCCACCTCACTGGCCAGGTAGCGCACGGTGGCCAGCAGCACCGGGGGCGGACGCAGCTCGCTCGGTGGTGGCCGGGGCTTGCCGGCGGCCGGCCGGCAGTACTCCTTCACTGTGCGCTGCGGGTCGGCGCGGGGCCAGTCCGCGCGGCAATCCGGTGCCACCTCAAAGCGGTGCAGGCGGCGCTCTCTTTCCCGCCGGACGCGCTCGGCGGCTGGACACATGTCCGGGCACGTGCCCATGGGCAGCTGGCAACTGGGCATGGTGGGCTGCGGGGAGAGAGTGGGCGCTCAGCATCCCGGGGACCGCGGCACCCACTCGCCCTGTTCTGCGGGAAGGTACGCCACGCCGAGGCCGGCTGCGACTCGCAGACGCAGGCTAAGGCCAAACCTAGCAGGGCCCGCACGCCCACCTCCCCGCCCGGGTCTCCAGCGTCCTTGCAGCCCGCGATGCCACCGCGATCCGTCCTTGCCCACCGCTGGCCTCTCACGGGTCGCGACGACTCCGCCTCCCAAGATGCACTGCGCCGTCGTCCAGCGACGCCTCCGCCGTTCCGCGCGCTCAGGCCCCGTTACCGCTCGCCCATCACGCACGGCGCCTAACATTGAGACGGGGGCCTTGCTATTTTGCCCAGGCTGGTCTCGAACTCCTGGACTCAGCAGTCCTTCCCACCTCAGCCTCCCCGGTAGCTGGGACTACTGACCGACGCCACTGCGCACCGCCCCTCACAGGGTTTTGTAGCCCGAGCCGCTCCCATGATGCACCAGTTTGTAGTCCTTCCGCCACTAATCGCCCTGTCGGAAGGGCGGGGCAGAGAGGGCCGGCGTGACGGCGGGCCACACCCCCCAGCCCTGCCTGGCCTCCAGCACCCTGGACCATCCTCGACTTTGGGACTTTCAAAACAGGTACCCCCACGCCCACCTCCACTTTCGGTTTCTCTTCTTCATCCTTTTACCCAACAAACGGGCTCCATCGGTCTGTCACTCTCCTGTTTCCCTGAAGACTGTCCTCACATTTTCTAGAACAGGGGTTAGCAAACTTTTCTGCCAGGTAATGAATGTGGGATTTGTGGGCAGCAGACTCACCTCTGCAGCTACACAGCCCTGCCAGCGCAGTGTGAATGCAGACATAGACAATCCTGAACGAAAGAGCCTGTTTGTGTTCCAACAAAATTTTATTTACTAACACTTAAGTTTCATATAATTTTCATCTGTCACGGAATATTATTCTTTTGTTTTTTTCAACCATTAAAAAATGTAAAAACCATTCTAGCTCACAGGCCTTTCGAAAAAAAATCATGGGCCAGATTTGGCTGCAGGCTGTAGTTTGCAGACCCGGGGTCTAGATGGTAAACTAATGATTTGGTGACCAGAGCCGCTGCTCACACATCAAGATAAGACAGGCAGGATCAGAAGTGTGAGTCCCTGATGCCAAGGCGCGAGTGTAGTCAGGGAGCTGAGAGTTCATTGTGTTTCTCATTCTTGGTCCAGTTACGTACAGAAATGGCCCCTGGGGTTTCGAGACCAAGGGGTAGGCCCAGGCCCTGGGGAAGGAAGGGGGTGTCTGGCAGTGCTGGAGCTAGAGTCCTGGGGAAGAGTCTGCTCCCTCTCAGGGCGGGAGTTGGGACAGGTGCAGGCGCAGGATCTCCTCTGCCCGCTTCAGGTACTCGGCCGCCTTCCTCTTCACACCTTCCCGGCGGGCAGGGGATGGGTCATCTGTGTAGAGAGACTGGCTCAGCTGAGGTGCCTGTGCCCAGCTACCTTCAGAAGACTTGGTCTAGTCCCTTCCGGTTTACAGAGCATTATCACGTGCCTTTCCCTCTTCCTTGGGACCCAGTGTCTATTCTCCTCATTTTACAAATAAAGAAACTGAAGCCACGAGAGGTTAAAAAACAAAACAAAACAAAACCCTGCTCAAGTTTACACAGCTAGTCACTGTCCCATCTAGGACACAGGCCTGACCCTCCACCCTCCAGTCCATACTCACTGGGCACTCCCTGAAGCAGGATGTGCACGCCATCTCGGTAGCCCTGCAGCGCGGCAGGGTAGGCACCCGCCTTTTCGTCCCGCAGGGCCTGGGTGATGAGCTCCGTGGCCTGGCTCAGATAGGCAGGGGTGGGCCCTCCTTCCTCATCCTCTTCCTCCTCCTGCCCTCCTGGCTCCCAGGGTTCCTGGTCCAGTCTTTCCGACTCTACCTCCATTGGCGCCGCCAGCTCACCTATGTGGATGGGGCTGGGGCCTGCGCCTTCTGCCATCAGATAGGGAGGACTCAGGCCAGACTGGCCCTTCCTTTCCCAGGACCCACTGCCCACCCCCAGACCTCTCTTGCCCATTAGAGAGTATCAACTTGTCCCCGGTAGAGGGAAGCAATGCCTGGGTAATCCAGAAGTTGCCTGTGTATAGCAAACTAGCCAAGATCTATTTGGTAAGTGGGGTTCATGTGCTTTTGTAAAAACAGCCGTACCTTCCTACTTCTTTCTTTAGGTTTGTGAGCTCTGGATCACTGGTCCTATTTCTCTCCTGACTCCAGTTAACCTAGAAATCCAAGGATTCCCGCTACAAAGTTTAACTGAAAGATGCTGGACCAACTGCATCAGGCCAAGGGTAGAAATACTCCAAGCCTTGGAATAATCTTAGAATAATGGATTCAGAGAATCTCAGGGCTTTTCTGAGGTCTTGCAATTCCAGCTGAGGCCCTCAAATGTGAAGACAGTGGGATGCGGGTATCCTCACATTCCAGAGTGAAGGGCTCATCATACCTCCCTGTCCTGGCGAGGAGGTGGTCAGACATCCTCCCTGCAGCTTACATGTGAGGCACCTAGAAATCTTTCTTTTTTTTGAGACAGAGTCTCACTGTGTTGCCTGGGCTACAGTGCCATGGCGTCATCTTAGCTCACAGCAACCTCAAACTCCTGGGCTCAAGTGATCCTACTGCCTCAGCCTCCCAAGTAGCTGGACTACAGGCATGTGCCACCATGCCTGGCTAGTTTTTTCTATATATTTTTAGTTGTCCAATTAATTTCTTTCTATTTTTAGTAGAGACGGGGTCTCGCTCTTGCTCAGGCTGGTTTCGAACTCCTGAGCTCAAACAACTCGCCCGCCTTGGCCTCC
>CAUYSK010053470.1:0-13269 GCA_963575035.1 Avahi laniger | reverse complement strand
ATATATAGAAAAAACTAGCCGGGCATGGTGGCGCATGTCTGTAGTCCCAGCTACTCGGGAGGCTGAGACAGAAGGATCGCTTGAGCCCAGGAGTTTGAGGTTGCTGTGAGCTAGGCTGACGCCACGGCACTCACTCTAGCCCGGGCAAAAGAGTGAGACTCTGTCTCAAAAAAAAAAAAAAAATTAAAAAATTAAAAAAATAAAAATAAAAAAAGGCAACCTAAGGCCAGGCACAGTGGCTCACACCTGTAATCCTAGCACTTTGGGAGGATAAGGTGGGAAGATCGCTTAGGGCCAGGAGTTTGAGAACAGACTGAGCACCAAAGTGAGACTCTGGCTCTACAAAAAATTAAAAAATTAACCAGGTGTGGTGGTACACACCTGTAGTCCCAGCTACTCAGGAGGCTGAGGTGGGAGGATCTCTTGAGTCCAGGAGTTCACGGCTGCAGTAAGCTATGATGACACTACTACACTCTAGCCTGGGCAACAGAAAATGACATTGTCTCAAAAAAACAAAAAAAAAAAACAAAAAGGTAACCTAACTTGCAAAACTTGCAAAATAAACGAACATGTTGGTAGCCAAAAAACATTAAAGAGAAATAATAACTAAGTAAGATTTGCGAAGGGCAACCCATAGATTCTTTTGCTGCCCTGGTATGCCACTTAGAAATATCTCTAAAAATCTTAAATACGCATACTCTCTGACCCAGCAATTCAACTTCCAGGAATTTATAATCCCAGATTTACTTGTCCAAGGATGTTCACTACAGCATTATTTGTGAAGGTTTCAAAAAAACCTGGAAGCAACTAAAATATCTATAGGAAACAAATGAAAAAATTATGATGTACCTATATAGTGAAATACTATTCAACTATTAAAAAGCATTAAATATAGATGTGCTAAAGTAAAAAAATGTACAAACTATACCATAAGTAAAAAAAGTAAGTTGAAGTGTATGTAATATCGTGAAAAATAGAAACAAAAAACACATAGGCATGTATATTAAAAAACTTACGGAAAGAAAACAAAAAAAGTATATGCAGACAGATGTGTAGAAAAGATAGGGGCTGAGTAAAAAAGGGAAAACTTCTTTATGTTTCATTAATGTCAGCTTAAATAATTTTTCTTACAACAAAGCAAATATTATTTGTATAATACAAAAATTTAAGCCCTTATCAATAAGCGGAGTGAAAGAATACCTTTTTACTTATTCCACAAATATGTATTAAACACTTAACTGTGTAATAGATACTACAGTATGACTCCAGGTGGGGTTGCAAAGAATAAAACAGAATGAAAAATGCACAACCTAAGGACACATCTCATAATATATGAGTATCAGAAAATACAAAGGTTAAAAAAATGCTTTTTAAGGGCCAGGCATGATGACTCATGCCTGTCTGTAATCCTAGCACTCTGGGAGGCCGAGGCAGGAGAATAGCTTGAACTCAGTAGTCTGAGACCAGCCTGAGCAAGAGCAAGATCGTGTCTCTACTAAATACAGAAAAATTAGCCAGGCGCAATGGTGTGCACCTGTATTCCCAGCTACTCCAGAAGCTGAGACAGGAGAATGGCTTGAGCCCAGGAGTTTGAGGTTGCTGTGAGCTATCATGACACCATCTCACTCTAGCCAGGCAATAGAGTGAGACTCTGTCTAAAAAAAAAAAAAAAAAAAAAAGCTTTTTAAGTTTTCAGAGCAAAGGCAAGGCTCACTACAACTGAACAAGATGCAGTAAACTGAATCTTAACTCTTAAACACGCTAGAACTAACAAAATATATCAAAAACTGGAAATAAATATACAAAATATGTCAAAAGAAAGGAATAAGTACATTAACATGAGAATCTAAGACTATTTAATAAAGGAACACATGCATGAAATCTCAGGATTTTAAAGCTAATCAATTACATGAATTAAAAATGCATGCTATAAACAGGACTGTTTTCATTTTCATTTTTCATTCACTGCATTATGAGAAATTTATTAAACACCTTGTTCTAAAAAGATCACAAATGAATAATTACAGTGGGCTTGCCAGTCAACTGGCTGGGAGGTGGAAAGCCCTGACTTGCAGCACTTGTTGATCTCCATGGTATAACTACTTCCACCATGGATGATTTGAGGCTACCAACAGTTTAACCACCGCTCACAAATTTCAAAATACTTAAGTATCAACTCTCAGAAGTTGGTACAGGCCAGTTCCAGTCACCGCTGGCTACGTGGGATATTTAAATAGTGATGTAAGGGGTCTTCTTTTTTAAAAAAGTTTAACATATATGCATTAATATGCATAAATCATGAGTACATAGAACAATAAATTTCCAAAAGTGAACTAATTTGGCTTTTCAAAAGAAAACTGCCTACAATTTTCTATTCCATTAATATATAATAATTCCTCCCACTTTAGAGAAAAAAGTTTGAAGGAAAAATATAAATTTTCCTAAAATGAAAAGTTATACCAGGTAACTTATTACAATACTAAAATCACCTATAGTTTAAACATAAGTACCTCAAAAAGTTTAAAGCTTTTCTCTCTTTCCTAAATAACTGATTTTTAAAACTTTTCTTTAAGCACAACTCACTGCTCCTCCTGCTGGAAGCAAAGGCAAGTCTATCTCCAGAAAGAAAAGGCAAGCCTTTCCCTTTTCCATGCAGAAAATGAGAACTGAAACATTGGTGTGATCAGTGAGACTCACCATGGTCTATATGATACAGCACAGAAAATCAATAGCAAAGTGGGCTTGAACATAAATATATTCACAAAAAAGGAAATACGCTCTCATGGTAGAGCAGTCTCAATCATGACCTGAATTTACAGCAGAAGTTACCAATTTCACACATCACTCTCCAGGAAACGCTGCGACTCAACACCATGTCTCCTGCCTCCCATCGCAGACAGTGGACAAGTCTGCACTCTGGATTTGCCCCTCTCACCTAGCGTCACTATTTGCCAACCGCGACTCCAGCATCCATTATTCCCTCTCCACCTGGTCGTTCCTATCAGCACATACAGGACCTTCTTATCTTTTTTAAAAATGTGGTTAAATCAACTTTATTGAGGCATAATTTGCACACGATAAAATACATCCACCTTGAGTGCACAGTACAAAGCGGTGTCAAGGCATACGGCTATGTATAACATTTCTATTGTTGGAAAGTTCCCCTGTGTCCCTCTGCAATTAATTCCACTCCTTCACTTCTAGCCGCCGATGACATCTGATCTGCTTTCTGTCATTATCGGTAAGCTTGGCCTGCTACATAATCTCACAGAAATGGAATCATACGGTATGTTCGCTAGTCTAACTCCTCGCCCTCAGAACTTTTTTGAGATTTATTCCTGTTATTGTATCAGAAGTACATTCCTTTTTACTTCTGAGTAGTAATCCAGAGAAAGGACAATTCTAACTTTAAGACAGAGGGAAAGAAGGAGGAATAGCTAAAAATGGAGAGAAATTCTGAAGTGAGGAGGAGGGCAATGAAATCACTACAAGATAGCTTCCATACCCTTAGTAGAGGCAAGACTGAAGGACCTAGGCTTAGGGAGAGTAGTTAACCAGGATGGTATATGATTAGGAATCTCCCATAATGTATGGAAGAAACAAACTTTCTAGAAGGCAATTTGGAAATGTGTATCAAAAGCTTTAAAAATGTGATATCCTTATATCCAGCAATACACTTCTAAGACTATGTCCTGGGTTAATAGCTATGGAAATGTACAATGATCTAAAACTATAAAGACATATATTATAGCACTATTTATAGTAAGTAGAACAACCACCTAAATGTCCCAACTATAGGGAGTTGGACAAATAAATGGTAAATTCTTTACTTGGAATGTTACATTGACATTTTTAAAAGACATTCATAATACATTATTTATTCATTCAGTAAATATTTGCTAAGTGCCTACAATGTACATAGCCCATGAACATTTAACAGTCAAAACTTCAGCCTTCATGGAGCTTACATTCAGAAGAACAAATGGGAACTTACAAATACATGGCACAGAATGATGTCACATGTAATGTGCATGTATAATATATGCACATGTCTATACATGCATGCACATATTTCATGTTATCTGCTTTAAAAAAATACATTAACCAGAATTTCTTTAAGAAGTCATTGAGTCAGCCGGGCGTGGTGGCTCACACCTGTAATCCTAGCACTCTGGGAGGCCGAGGCAGGCGGATTGTTTGAGCTCAGGAGTTCGAAACCAGCCTGAGCAAGAGCGAGACCCCGTCTCTACTAAAAATAGAAAGAAATTAATCGAACAACTAAAAATATATAGAAAAAATTATCCGGGCATGGTGGCGCATGCCTGTAGTCCCAGCTACTCCGGAGGCTGAGGCAGAAGGATTGCTTGAGCCCAGGAGTTTGAGGTTGCTGTGAGCTAGGTTGACGCCATGGCACTCTAGCCCGGGCAACAACACAGTGAGACTCTGTCTCAAAAAAAAAAAAAAAAGAAGAAGTCTTTGACTCTGGATAGTAGGAATAAGGGCATTGTTTTCCCTGATCTAAATTTTCTAACTATTCTAATATAAGGCTACATTACTTATGTAATATTTTTAAAAGCTTTTAAAAAAAAGAATTCTCATAGAGGACTTGGCCAAGTTAAAAAATCTATTCTCTCTCTATTTTCTCTCACCTGAAGTCAGGCAATGTCTCCTTACCTCGTCGTCAGTATGCTGGTCAGAGGTCAGCTTGAGCACAATCTTGCACTGATCCACGAAGGCACTCGCCATCAACTCGGCGTGGCACAAAAACACAGGAATGTCATCCTTGGTCAGTGGCTCATCACCCACTATCTTTGCTATTATAATGTCTAACAACGTAACCCTGTAAAACAAAAGATTACTACATGAATGTCTAGTACTTAAATTGTACATGCTAAAAATATGGAGACAACTTTGAGGCAGTATTTTTATTTTAAATTCTTTTCCTTGTTTATAATATCTAGCTAGGAAAACATTTTATGAATAAAGCTAATTTTCATCGATCACCTATTTTTTAAAATCTTGGTTTCTTTGACATGACTCAGCTACAGAAACAAGCATTATCTAATGCACCTTTTATAGTTATAACTTTCAGCACTGAAATAATTTCAGAAATGCCATCAATTTAAGTTTTACAAAGACATCTACAATAATAACAATAGCAAAGTGAAGTGGGCTAATATTTATTCACTGCTTACCATTGAGCTAAGCATCTTATATACATTATCTCATTTAATCCTCACAAAAACTCCATGAGCCAGGTACTGTCGTAAGTCTCACATTAAGACAGGTAAATAAGGCTCAGTGAGGTTAACTAACTTGTCCAGTGTCACACAACCACTGAGACTCTAAGCCAGGACTCAACCTCTGTCCCAGGGCCAGGTGCTTTACTCATTTTATTGTCTTTCTTGTGAAGCTTGTCTTTTTTCTCTGTTTAATTATTTTAGTTTACAAAAACACAAATCTGAAGACCAAGCCTATGACATTTTTTACACCAATATCTAAATTATCAAGTAAATATTTCTATTTAATATTTCTATCTCCTTTTCCTAGGAAAAATGAATCACACAGGGCAATCTATCCAGCATAAATCAAATAGGACATTTGCTCAAAATCACATTTTGATTTGGGATTATATATAAAATTCTCATTTTTATATGAGGGTATGACTATCTAAAGGTTATGAATATCTAAAATGTTATTAGCAAATAGAAGGAAATACACTTAAATTAGGCAAGGAGAATTTCACAGCAACAACAACAAAAAAATCTGAGTTGTTTAAGAAATAAAATTTTACCAAGTGGTTCCTGTATCGTGGTGAAATGACAGGAAAGATCGTCAGTCTGGAAGAATCATCTATAGACCCTGGCAATTTTCAAAACTCTCAAAACCTCAGATTTCTTGTGGCAATTATTAAACTAAAATAAGTAATCCTCTTAGTTGAGCACAGTATTAGGATATTTCTGCTTTCCCTTATTCATATCTAATCTTTTAAAATGAACGAAGTTCTCTCAGGCCATAAAGCCAGGTTTTCCACTTTCCCCAAGCAGGATGACCCTCCAGGAACGTCAGAAGGGAGGCCACCTATTCCGTATGGCCCAAATGTCTGTTTTAAAAATATTCCTTTTAAATTGGACTAGACAATGTTGCAGTTATTGCTGGGTATGAGAAGTCAAGACCCTAGCTTCAGGGAATTTAGCACCTAGTTGGCTATCACTCAAGTATTAATAGGTAATGTAAGAGAAGAAGATAATTTTATTAGATTAAATCACAGGTGTCCACAGAGAGTGGTGTAAAGAAATGAGAAAGAAAACAGATTAGTCATAATCGGAGAAAAGGACCAAATAACAGGGCAGATCTTGAATTGGGGGCAGCTCCAAAATGGGCTGTCATGTGAGGGCAGGACAGGAAGGGCAGGTCCCAGGGTGGCGGTGAAGTTTTTTGGCAGTAACAACTGTAACAAGAAGCCCCTGGAGGTCTAGGCAGAAAACACGAAAGGAGATTTGCAAGTGCTAAAAGGAAAGGTAAAAGCAAATTTTACCTCTTTACACACTGACAGACACAATCCTCCTCTGGGACTTCTCCCTGGCTCAGTAGATGTGTCCCTATGTGCTTTGTTACATGACTGTGAGAGATCTAAGGACATAGGTACCGAGTGATTTTAAAAGAAAAAAGGAGAAAAAAAATCAATAATGGATTTTTTTTTTTTTTAAATAGAGATAGGGTCTTACTCCGCGTCCCAGGCTAGAGTGCAGTGGCATGATCACAGCTCACTGCAACCTCCAACTCTCAGGCTCAAGTGATCCTTCTGCCTCAGCCTCGCAAGTAGCTAGGACTACAGGCACATGACACCACACCTGGCTAATTTTTCTAGTTTTTGTAGAGACGGCGTCACAAACTCCAGGACTTATGCGTTTCTCCCATCTCAGCCTCCCAAAGTGCTGGGATTACAGAAACAGATCTTTAAAACATGAAAAGCAAAGTAAGTTTGAATATCACCTGAGAATAGACTACACTTCATTAAATGATCCTACTTACGTTAAGTCATCTGCCAATTAAAACTTTCAACGGCTCCCTCTGTTAAGGAGGAGGTCTAAAAGCTCTTTAGTCTGCTATTTGGGGCTCTCCCAACCAGAGTCCTCAACTAACTCACAAACTCCCTCTACCTCTAGCCACCACCAAAAACCATCATAATAATTCAAGTAGGAAACTCTTCCTCAAAATCATTTATTTTAATTATGCATTACATTTGCCATCCCCACTTCTTTGCCAGAAAGTATGTACAGAAATATCCTGCACAGTCAGAGAAATTGGGATGTAACGTGGAATGTCCCACTTCTTCCGGTTCGGGAAACTGCCACACTAAATACTTCCTTGAAAACATAACAGAATACAAGAATAACAAACGCTCTTTACTCAGTGATTTATTCACTCAGGTGTGAAGGATGCAAAAGCAAGAAAGACCAGCTGAGGGGTTAGGGACTAGCTGTCTAGAATTATTACAGGTAAGTGTGAAAGTCTTGCCTCCCCTTAAGCCAGAAACCATCACTCGCGGTTGTTTCAGGCTCCCCAGACACATCCCACCCCTCAATTCTGAGCCAAGCTTCCATAATTTTGCCTCTCAACCACTGACTGTCATTAGCATTCTATTTCTAATTCACTGCAGATACAGTATATAAAACTCTGCCTCAAAATTATACTTCCTATTTTATGTATTTTAAAAAAATTAACATACATATGAAGGATTTTAGGGGAAAACTCTATAGCAAAAGTCTACATTTTAAAGTTAGGCTTAAATTTATAAGGGCTACAGTTTTAAAAGCCATACTTGTACCATCCTGAAACGGTTTTATGAGAATAGGAGTTAGAGGCAAAGGTAGGGGGAAAAAGTGAGTTTTATGAGCATTCTAGAACAGGAAATAAAATTTTGTAATTCTAGAAATAAAATACCTGTAATTCAAATTCGAGGACTGGTATCTCCAATAAATTTTGAATTTACATTTTAATTAATTCACATGTATAATGTGTTGCATGGCATGTCACGAAGGCCAAAAATTTTATTAATCCTGGACAAGATCCAGAGAGTCAGCTGCTGCAGAATGAATTTCATGAGTCTCTTACACAAGAAGTCAGTGAATTGCAGGGGGGAAAAATCACACTGGTTTTGACATCAGACAGAATGAGTTCAAATAGCACCTCAGCACCTCTGTAACCCAAAGTAACTACATTAACCCATAAAGCTTCAGACCACCAATTTAGAAAACGCCAAGAATAATACCTATTTCACAGAGTGTTTGGGAGGATTAACTGACAATGGGATACGTTGTCTTCTATACATAAGAGCGATGCTACCTGGAGGAAAAAGTCAAGGTCATTAGAGCAACAGCAGCTGTAGTTATAATAACAGTATGAAAGCAGAAATAGCAATAGCTCATTTTTGCTGAGTGATAACTACATGCCAGGCACAGAGAGCTTTATATACATTTCAATTAATTATCACAATTTCATGGGGTAGCTATTATTATCCCCATTCTACAGATGAACAGAGTTCTAGGAAGGTTAGGTAACTTATTCAAAGTCTCGGACTTACATAAGAAGAGCTGTGTACAAGTTACTTAAAAAAATTTAAATGTTTTCACTGATAATGTATTCACAGTAAAAGTAATTAACACCCTTAGCACAAAATGTACAAAAGGTGGAGTTGGTTCTTAAAGTGACACTTTTTATATTTAGAATATGGCCAATTAAATGTCAAATTTCTGACTTACCACATATTCACATATAAAATAAGCATTTTGAAAAGAGCAAAGTCTTATCCTAGAATACCACCTTAATGTCTCATTATGCCTACAGGGCTGTAACTTAATATTTGGTGACATCTGGAGGTGGCAGACCCTCCCTACTTTCCATCCTGAAAATGGCCCCACTGTGGCTCCTTGCAGTTCTGACCTTCTGCTGGCACTTGGGCACAAGCAGAATGCACAGACAGAAGCATCTCTCTGCTGACCCCCAAAGTATGAGAGACTGTAAAATTGTTTTTGATTTACATAATTACTCCAAAATGACAACAGTACTATCACCTACATGACAAAATGATGCTACAAAAAAGCAGTATCCCTTTCTTACACACTAGTGTGGTGGGCAACTCTGATATTTTCAGCGTTTAGCACATTACAGAAACTCAGTGAATGTAAATTCAATTAAAAATTAAAGGATGAAGCTCTATAGGAACAAATAATCCAGCAACAGCATGCTTTAGTTTAATATTCTCAAAGATTTTTTAATCAATAAAAAAGTTTATATCACCTATCTCCAATATATGTGATTTATAGATAACCTACCTACTACTATTGAACTAGATATTAAATACCAACAAAGTTTAATTACTTTCTGATTTTTTTTTTAGGCAACAAATAAACAGAAGTAGATATTCTAATATTTTCTTACATACATCCCACTCTGGAGGTTGTTACTCTTGTGGACAACTGTAACATGACAGCTGCTTACCACACAAAAAGGCAGAGAATCAAATAAATACAGGGGTGGCAGCACTGCTGAGCAACTCTGCCCATTACATAAACAAGAAGAGAGACTCAGGGGAGTGACTGGGGACATTTCTTCATGTCCTTCCCTTGCCATGACAGCTCTATATAGGCACAGTTCCATGGTGTCAGTGGTACAGAGATTTCCATACCACTATTTGATACCTTTTCCTCTGGAACATAAATGATACAAGGAAGCAGAGCTAAGCATAGCCAAGCTGATGGTTACAATTAAGAAGTAATGGCCGGAAATGAAAGAACAAAGTTGGAGGACTCCCACTTCCTGATTTCAAAACTTACTGAAAAGCTATAGTAATCAAAACAGCGTGGTACTGGCATAAACACAAACACATGGATCAATGCAAAACAATAGAAAGCTCAGAAATGAACCCTCACATACATGTTCAAATGATTCTCACAAGGGTGCCAAGACCATTCAACAGGGAAAGGACAGTCTTTTCAATGAATGCCACTAGCAAAAATGATATCTTCACGTAAGAAAATTAAGCTGGACTCTTATCTAACACCATATACAAAACTCAAAATGGACCAAAGATCTAAATGTAAGACCTAAAACAATAAAAATCAAAGAGGAAAACAGGACAAAAGCCTCAAAACATTGGATTTGGCAATGATATCTTTGATACTACACCAAAAGCACAGACAACAAAAGAAAAAACAGACAAATTAGACTTCATGAACATGTAAAGACTCCGTGCATCAAAAGACAGTAGCAGCAGAATTAAAAGAAAACCCATAGAATGGGAGAACATCTTTGCAAATCATATATGTGATAAAGGATTGATATCCAGAATATACAGAGAACTCCTAAAACTCAACAACAATAAAATAAATAAGCTGATTTAAAACTGGGCAAAGGACTTGCTATGGTTTGAATGTTTGTTCCCTCTGAAACTCAGGCTGAAATTTAACTGCCATTGCAAAAGTATTAAGACATAGGGCCTTTAAGAAATGATTAGGTCATGGGGCTCCAGCATGAATGGATTAATTCCTTTATCGCAGAAGTGGGTTGTTATAAAGTTAGCCTGGCCCCTTCTTTCTCTTCTATTGTATGCACCTGCTTGCCCTCTCACCTGCTATGGCGGCTTACACAGCAGGAGGGCCCTCACCAGATGTCAGCATGACTCTCTGGCTTTGCAGCCTCCAGAATTGTGAGAAATTTCTTTTCCTTATAAATTACCCAGTCTCAGGTACTCTGTTATCATAGCATAAAATGGACTAAGATACTGGCTGCACTATTTATACTCCCATCAACAGTGCACATGGGTTCCAATCTCTCCACATTCTTGACAAAACTTGTTATTGTCTGTTCTTTGATAGCTGTCGTCCTAATGGGTGTGAGGTGGTATCTAACTGTAGTTTGTTATTTAATGGGTACAGAGTTTCAGATTCGTGAGACGAAAAAGTTCTTGCAACTTTTTGATTAGCTGAAAGACAATATGAACACACTTAACACTAGTAAACTGTACACTTAAAAATGGTTACAATGGTATTTACTACATGTGTTTTACCACAATTTTTTTAAGAAGGCTACTGTCAAAGTCTAGTAAAAGATACCACAAGGAATTCTAGCATTCTGGGAGGCCGAGGCAGAAGGATCGCTTGAGGTCAGGAGTTTGAGACCAGCCTGAGCAAGAACGAAACCCCATCTCTACAAAAAAAAAAAAAAAAAACATAAAATTTAGCTGGGCGTGGTGGTGTGCACCTATAGTCCCAGCTACCCAGGAGGCTGAGGCAGGAGGGTCACTTGAGCCTAGGAGTTCGAAGCTGCATTGAGCTATGATCATGCCACTGCACTCCAGCCAGGGTGACAGAGAGAGACTTTCTCTAAAAAAAAAAAAAAAAAAAGATGCCATAAAGGTAAACTAGGGCTGTGACGAAAGCGAGATAAATCCATAAGACACTGGGATGGTGTGCCTGATAACGTTCGTTGACCAGTATGAACTGGTAAGTTGAGGGGGAGGAGCTGAAGGAAAACTTGAAGTTTCCAACTCAGTAAATGATATTACATCCTTCAGTCTACTAGATGAACATTTTATTGAAGAGTAAGAAAATTCATTAATTCACTTATGCTTTCATTGAAAAATCTTTTTTTTTTCCTTTTTCATTTTGAGTGCCTGCTGTGTGCCGAGCACCGACTGGAAATGCAGAATGGAGAACAAAAGGATGGAAGCCTCGCCCTCAGGGCACCGACAGTCTGCTGGAGTCGTGCTACAGTAACAAGCAGGTATGTGACATGATTCCACGTATGATACATGATGTGATAAAGGACAGCACTTCTTTGGAAGAAAAATAATGCAGAGGCGAGAAATGGAGGTGACAACTGAGCAGAACCTTACATGAAGTAAGGAAGCACCTGCTATAGCATTTTTATAAATAAAAATGGGAAATTTTTAATCTATCATCCCTATTTATAATAGTAAGGTAATGGATCAGTTTAAAATAGATCATTTGATAGGAATATGGCAAATATAAACTTGGATATTAAAATACAATTACACTGTGCATTCTCCTTGTATTCAGGTGTTCCTTACTATAAAGCAATTACTAATTTTTAGCATTGTTCATCTTTTTTGTAGGTCAAAAAAGTACAAATAATTCTTTTTCTGCAATGGAGGTATACATATGGGGGGAGCCTTGAAACTAGATTTGTAAACCTGGTATTTAAACTGACTGAAAACATGAACTTTTCCTTTTTGTTAAAGATATTAAAGAAGAAAAATAAACTACTTAAAAGATTACAAAGAAGGACACATAAAGCTCAACTGTTGAAACCTAAATATGTAGCAAGAATTCCAAAACCATTGCAATTATACAACTTGTGACTACAATCAAAAGATTAACATTTTTTTAAGTTTTTGATCATGAGATCTATAATTTCTGAATAAATTTCGCTATTTTCCTAAGGCAAGATTTCTAATAAGGTTAGAAAAAATACATGCTATTGCAATGTAAAGTGTACTGCAAATTATTTTATTCCAACTTCTTACTTTACACGTCAAGAAACTGAATCCAAACACGGTGAAAAGACCTGGCTATGACCACATAAAGAATTAGGTCTCAGCACTCCTAGGTCATGGCTCTTCCTACTATAGTAACTGTGAGATAACAGACAGGCATCAATTTTCTTTTAGTCTGAATTATCTATCAGAAAACTACGAACCTAATAGAGTATATCCCAAATAATCATATCAGTGATATGAGAAACAAGCATATTCAAATATACAGCTGTAGTATACAGCTGCATAAATTACTGTTATTAAAATCCAGGCACATGCATAACATTTTGTTCTTAATTTTTCCTTAATATGTGTTTACTAAATAATGGCACCAACGTAGATTCTGCAGCCCTACATAAATCACTGCGTGTTGCGGCCAAGCTGTAATGTTAACCAACCAATTTAAAACCATTACCGACACAGAAACATGTATTCAGAGATCCTGTGCCAACTAAGAAACCACACGTGTTTCAGTCACATGCACAGGATGCTCTATATGGAATGCTAAAATACTCCAAACCACACTGGCTTGGGGGTTACCTTTCTTGATGGCTCAGCTTGGCATACATGGCTTCTACCAATTCCGGGTTTTTCAGAAAATGGTCTGTAATAATCAAGAACCTAAGAAGAAAAAGGGGGAAGGTATGATTACTAGAAACACATTAAAACAGACATGACTGAAAAAACAAAAACAAAACAAACAAAAAAAA
>CAUYSK010053469.1:0-13592 GCA_963575035.1 Avahi laniger | reverse complement strand
TGGGAATAGAAAAAATAATGCTTCCCTATAAAATTAAGTGGTGAACACAAGCATAATGTATGATTGGTATTTGTCACATAAATTTATTAATAAGTATGAATTGCTGGGGAAAATTTTTGCTTTTAATAGAAAATTTTAATTATTTTTCCAAAATATAGTACAAAGTCTCAATTTTAGAAAATAGGGTTTGCATAAAATGAAGAATTCCCTCAAGCATTAAATGTTTCATTGTGTTAGATCTCACCATAAGCAATTTTTCTTGTTTTGACAAAACCATGTATGTTTTTGGCACATAAGATTCTATTCTATTGATATATCAGATCTAATCATTTATGCAGTCAGGACATACAACATTTGTAGGATCTTCCCCAATTCTGTGTTCACTTACTACTTACAATGACAGTCTTTTTTGTGTCCATCTACCATTTCTCATTGAATACTTGGCTTACACTGAGTGCAGTAGGCAGTTTCTATGTAGGTTACTGATGATCACTCCATCTCCCAGTATTCTGTCCTTGTGTAATCTCTTCCCCTTGCATGTGGGTTGAACCAGGTGACTTGCTTTTAATAAACAGAATAGCTAAAGTGCTGAAATGTTACTTCTAATATAAGGTTACAAAGGACTATGATTCCATATTGCTCTTCTTCCCTTGATGTCTTGCTTAAAGATAAAGTCAGCTACCATGTTTTAAGCTATTCTATGGACAGACCCACATTACAATAAACCAAGAGCCAACTCCAGCCAATGAGGAACTAAGGCCACCAGTTCAAGAGCCCATGAGGAATTGGACCCTGTTAACAACCATTTGAGTGAGCTTGAAAAAAGATCCACCCAAAGTTGAGCCTTAAGATGACTGCAGCCCTGAGCAACACCTTGATTTCCTTGTCAGAGACCCAGAGCCAGAGAGGCAAGCTAAGTCACATCTGGATTTCTGACCCATGGAAACTGTGAGATAAATGATTGCTGCTTTAAGCCATTAAGTTTTGGGGTAATTTGCTATGTAGTAATAGATAAATATGTTCAGTTAAAGAATACTAAGGATGGATGATGAATTATATATATGTCACCTGAGTTTAGTATGTCCCATTTAACAACAAAATAGTCTTGATATTTATCTCTCAGGAATTTCTGGCCAAGATCCACAAGCTCGAAGTTTGCAAGTCCCAATCATCTACTAACTCACACAAAGCATAAGATTTTACCCATTAATGACTGAGATTTACTCATTCTATACCAAATCTCTGTCTTTTCTACCTGGAAATCTGAAGTTGGTGAAGATTTAAGTTTTGTTATAGATGGTCAAATACCATCATTGTCTCTATCTCACGAAACTAGTCTTATCTAGAAAGCATAAATCTTCATTTAAAAGGACTTAACTCCATCACTGCCCTTGACAGAAAAATAGGCACTTAAGACATGCTGAATACTTTGGTCAGTAATTATATGTACACTATTAAGTTTAGAATGGATCACACAGGGAGGACTCTGGTTAATTTGGCATCACAGCTCACTGGAAGAACAAGAGTCGAAAGCAGGTTATTTGATGAACTTTTCCTGGTAGGAAATTTCATGAAAATTAATGAAAATACTTACATGACCTAAACACACACACATAGTTCTACAAGGAAAGAAACATCAACTTACATGGGCCATGGTTTTAGACCTGCAAGAGTAGATCAGTCCTCAGGGCTCCTCTACCAGAAAAGCACAGATCCAGAAAGCCAGAGCTGGGAGAAGAGAAAGACCTTGAGTCCAGTTTTGCTTTAGTGTTCTTGACAGAACTTAAGTTATTTAATATTGCTGTTATGCTCTTCCATTCTAGGTTCTAAACTATTTCCCATCATACACAATTTGGGCAGATTAGGGTGCTGGATAAATCTATTTCCTCTCCCAAATCATGGGGGTCTCTGCTGGCAACAAAGTCACAAAACAGAGGCATTTTTGTATCAAAGACAAACTGAGATATGTTATCAGGAAGTTTTCTGGCCACTGTGTCATTTTGGTGAGGTAGATACAGACCTGAGATCAGAAAGCAGAGTTCTGTTCTGAGCAGACCTTCTTCCTTCTATGTCCACCTTCTAAGAAGGAAAAGAGCCCACCTTATCCAAACCAGAACCTCTTCTTTGGCTTTGGAATTGAGTAAAGTTAGTTAAGACACTGGAGATGGAAAGGTAGTGTTATTTCGACTCCAACAAAGCTTACTAGTTAAATGTATGACAGATCATCATCATACTGGAATCCACAGTAGACATCAAATGTGAAGCTGTGAAAAATATTTAAAGATATAAGAAACATTTCAGATATACTGTCAATGGAAAAATCAGGTTGACTAATATAATTACTGTTGTAAAACATATAAAATTTAAATACGAAATGTCCAAATTTGAATCAAAAGTTTGGTTTATTATATCTCAAACAAGAAGCAGTAATCAAAGTAATGCACCTAAATTATTGACCTAATTTTGCCATCTTAACGATAGCTTGTTTATGCCAGCAGCAAAGAAGCCTGGAGAGCAAGTGGCGATGAAATTGCAAAAGCCATTTTCCACAGCTTGTTAAGAATTGAATATTTTTCCTTGCAAGAAGCGGTCCAAAGCCTAGAAGAAGTGGTAGTCAGTTGGTGCAACGTCTGGTGAATATGGTGGATGACAGAGAGTTTCCAAGTGCAACCTCTTTAGTTTGAGCAGCATTGTTTGTGTGCAACATGTGGTCCAGTGTTATCTTGCAAGAGGATTGGTTTATCTCTATCGACCAATCTTGGCTGCTTAATCACAAGCAGCCTCATCATTTCATCCAGTTGGTTGCAACATTTGTCTGCTGTAATCGACTGACCAGGTTTCATGAAGCTGTAGTGGATAATACCAGCACTGGACCACCAAACAGATACCATTAGCTTTTATTGATGAATATTCAGTTTTGGACTGTGTTTTGGCACTTGATCTTTATCCGACCTTTGTGCTGAATGCTTGCAATTGTCAAAAAGAATCCATTTTTCATCACACTTAATAATATGTTATAGAAATGGTTTGCCTTTATGTTGCGATAAGAAAGAAAGGCAAGCTTTGAGGCGATTTCTCTTCTGACTCTCATTTAATTCATGTGGTACCCATCTATCTAGCTTCTTTATCTTGCTGATTTGTTCCAAATGGTCTGATATTGTTAGAATAGTAATGTCAGACCTTGCTGCTGATTCATGGATGGATTCGCTTCCCCTACAGCTTTTGGCTTATTATTATCCATCTTGATCTCGGGTCACCCATGTGGCTCATTTTCAAGATTAAAATCACCAAAATGAAACTTCTCAAACGGTCCACATACTGTACGTTTATTAGCCACATCCTTCCTAAACACTTCATTGATATTTCGAGCTGTCTGCGCACCATTGATTCCACAACAACTCATATTTGAAAATAACACGAATTTTTGAGTTATTCATGGTTTCACAAAAATTGCTCTAAAAAAAATTTGAAAGATAATCACAAGCCAAACCGTGCATTTGAAAGAATGAGGATGTACCTTCACAATAAACATAAAACAATAAATGTCAAAGTGAAATGTCAGAGATATCAACTGTCAAACTTAGTACTTAAGGAAATCAGACATTTCATACTTAAAAACCTAATATATCCATCAGTGCAGAAGCAGACAGACCACTGAAAGTAGACAGAAAAGTTTGGAAGATAATATGGTCATCTATTAACAGCATTTTTCTTTCTTTTTTTTTTAATCTTGGATTTTTTCTTTAAAGCTTTTTTTTAAATAATTATAATAATAACCATAGGTTAATTTGAAATATATGTGGGATTTTTTTGAGGGGGGCAGTTAACTGGAAGATGTTCTCCAAACAGAAGGAGAGTTCAGAAAAAAGTCTTTGTTCTCTACATTAGGTTATTTTACTGAAAGTCTTATTTTTGTTTGTTCCTTTTCTTTTTTTTTTTTTTTTTTTTGAGACAGAGTCTCACTCTTTTGCCTGGGCTAGAGTGCCGTGGCGTCATCCTAGCTCACAGCAACCTCAAACTCCTGGGCTCAAGCGATCCTCCTGCCTCAGCCTCCCAAGTAGCTGGGACTATAGGCATGCGCCACCATGCCCAACTAATTTTTTCTATATATTTTTAGTTGTCCAATTGATTTCTTTCTAATTTTAGTAGAGATGGGGTCTCGCTCTTGCTCAGGCTGTTTTCGAACTCCTGAGTTCAAACGATCCGCCCACCTCGGCCTCCCAGAGAGCTAGGATTACAGGCGTGAGCCACCGCGCCCGGCCTGTTTGTTCCCTTTTGATCCTGATATCTAAACTCACTTAATCATTTCTTCTTGGGTATGACAGAGGTCTGTCCCTGAGTAATCTCTTACATAACTGATGATGGCTGTCATACAGCTTTATTTCAGATCTTCTTAACAGAAAAGATTATTTTGTTTCTAAGCCTGTCAGCTAAGCCATGACATCACCCAGATAGCTACTGAAATATATTACCCTATTAGTTTCACTTTGCATCTAACCTAATTAGAAGGAAACTGTAAGGCACAAAAGTTATAACACAAAATCCACTTATTGCCATAGATTCCATAGAATCAGTATAATTTGTTCACATCCTAACTGTTGTTATAGACAGACTGATATGTCTTTCCAGTGAATTCACAAGGTAGGTCACCTAAATCTTTCCAGTGGTCTTCACGACACACTGCCTTACACTTATTCCTACCCAGATTTTATCCTCATTGACAGATAAGAAGCATTTTCAAGGATGTATTTAGTGACTGTACTGCCACAAATACTGTAAATTCTGGGTCTAGCATACTATAGACACTTAAGAAAAGTCTGAATTTTAACCACAAAATTCCACATCTAGAAATTTTTTAAAGGAACTATATAAATATATAAGGTATATGTACAAAGATGTTCATCAGAGAACAATTTTTGATAACCAATTATTAAAAATGTAAATGTCTCACAGTAGGCAACATGTTAAACATATTATGATATGCAATATTGTGATATACTAGACCATTATTAGTAACAATGATATTAATCTGTATTAAATGATGGAAAGCAACATTAACTTAATGAAGAAGACAGGTTTAAGAGGTATGCATAACTTAGGAGGCGACATCCAGTTGAAATTAAGAACAGTCTGTTGTCACAGAGAAATTAAGGCTCTGTTGTCACCTTCGGGAAGAGAAAGCCTTAAGCTGTGAGAGTTTCTAAATCTCAGTGCCTCTGTTTCTACATCATCAAAGAAGAGATAAGAATATCATGTACTGTAAATGTATGTGGGTTGTTTTGAAGACTCAACAAGATAATCCATACAAACACTAACAAGTGTATTATGCTGTCTAATGTAGATTATCATTACTGAAGATTAAAATCATTACATGTCCCTCAATCCATTATTTTACAGTGAGGTTAATTCTGCTGTTTCTTGTTTTTCTTACAGTAAAATTTATGCTTTCGAGGCTTTCTCTTTTTTACAATTCCAACTTAGAAAAATTTCAGTGTCAATATTGGATATAATACAAGTCTTCTTAATAAAATCACTGAAAGAGAGAGAGAGAGAGAGAAAGAGAGAGAGAATAACAGACAAAAAAGGAGAAAATGTCCTCTTCCTCAGTACCCGGCAACTACAGAGAACAAGAAAAACACCATTCAGCATCATAAACCTGTAAAAGGAACAGGATCTGATAAAATACAGAATTTTAAGAAAGAAATTTTATTCTTCTGCACAGTATGGGGATGTACGTGAATATAACATTACAATCTCTGGAATTATTACTTGTATTTGCAAGATACCTGGAAATCAGATATTGATGTCATTCTCTTTGAAAGTAACCTTAAATCTCTAAATTATCAATTCTGAAAGGATGTCTGATAGTAACTGAGTTTTAAGTAACATTTCTAATATCTAAAAAGTATAAATAGGATGTTTTTCAAACAAGATCTCTGGCACTTCCGTCTCCCTACATGAAGAGGTATAAGTATAAGGAAACCTATGATTTGGTTAGATTTCTATTTTCAAATTCAGAGGAAGACTTTTTGTTTCCTTTATGTGATCAATGATGTTATGTCAAAACAAAACCATATGGAAATGTTAAGTCCATAAAAACTGTAAATATATACAATAAAATATTAAAAGTGATTATCTCTAAGCAGGAGGATTAAGGGGTTATTCTTACTTTCTTCTTCATAAATTCCTTAGGAAATGAAATTGTTTGCTGAATTAATTCCACCATCATAAATACAGTATAAAGATATTTCTAAGTATTAAGATTATTTAAAGACATCATTATGAGAAGAAACTATATTTTTGTCATTAAAAAATCTGTAAAAAATCTGTAAATACTAGGCCTGCCACAAAAAAATCAATGTGACTGAAACAACATTTACCTGTTCTTAAACATCCTTTAGCTGCACAGCACTAGTATAATTAGACACATTTCACTATAAAAATTCTTCATTAATAGAAAGGGAAATGGCCTTTGCAGATAAAATGTGTATGACAAATAGGCAGAAAAGTTTTGCGTACACAGAAGATGCTCAATAATTGTGGCTATACCCCTTCCACTCTTCCCTGAATAACGAATTAAAACATCATTTTGGAGACAATCCTTGTAAAGTTTTTTGCAAAATTCTATTTTTTAAATGGAACTGCATATATAATTTAAAATTTTCTTATGATTATTCACAATATGAAAACTGTCTAACATTAGATCATAACCACTGTTCCTTATGATTCTTATAAACAGAAATTTTGTTATCTGCATATTATTCTATACTATAGATGTGATTTTCATAATCATTCTCATAATCTTGATCATCAATTTTGTGCAAAACCATCCCAAAATACAACAATCTTTAATTCCAGATCAAAAACCCAGCCCTAAATCTTTTGGGTTATGTTCACCCTTGAATAATACAAATTTACAAATATATACAGCAATTCTACTCAATTGCAAGGGGTTTGTGTCTCCTTAAGCCCATAGATAGAGTAAAAAGACGTCTGGTTAAGAACTGTTCCGGGCCGGACGCGGTGGCTCACGCCTGTAATCCTAGCTCTCTGGGAGGCAGAGGCGGGCGGATCCTCCTCAGCTCAGGAGTTCGAGACCAGCCTGAGCAAGAGCGAGACCTCGTCTCTACCAAAAATAGAAAGAAACTAATTGGACAGTTAAAAATATATATAGAAAAAATTAGCCGGGCATGGTGGCGCATGCCTGTAGTCCCAGCTACTTGGGAGGCTGAGACAGTAGGATCGCTTTTGAGCCCAGGAGTTTGAGGTTGCTGTGAGCTAGGCTGACGCCATGGCACTCGCCCCAGGCAAGAGAGTGAGACTCTGTCTCAAAAAAAAAAAAAAAAGAACTGTTCCGGAACACTTGAGCGACTGCCTCACTTCCTTAACCTGCGAATACACGATACAATTTATATTTTCGTTGTTTCTGATCTATAGAAACCTGAAGGGGAATGATCCAGAGTCATCATAATTCTGAGCATTTGTGACGTTACACCCTCCAAGGCGACACCCACTGTGAGCTCATACATATAAACAGGAGAAGTAAGAAGTAGTCGGAATCCCTATGACAGCAGTTCCTGGGGAGCTCAGGGAATGCCGTAGTTATCAAACAAGTAAAGGAACCCCAGAGAATTCCAAGGGACGACCTTCCCAGGTAGGAATCCTATTCCTAGAGTCTATTAGCTGCTAGGAACCTGTCTCCAGAACAATCACCGATCAACAGCAGGTCTGTACCTTCTTGCTGTAAACTGTCATGTAGGACTATTTGATTTCCCATGTGCGACCATTTCTCTGTGGCAGTCATGGTTCGCTGAGAGGAGGGCACAGGAGGCAGCAGGGAACATGAAGCCACGGGGTCAGTGAACCAAAGAGCCACAGCAACGCACGCTCGCGTGAAGGACACGCTCCCTATGTCAGGGTCACACAAGGACAACCACGCGCCTCACAGTCTCACAGCTGCACCCACCGTCACAAAGGCACGCCCCGGCCCCGTCACGCGCTGCACGGTCTCGCCCCTCCCCGCCTGTCTCCCAGAGATACGACCGCCCGCTCTGCAGCCCCGGCACCCACGGCCTGAGGTGGCGCAGACACGCCCCGCCGCGCTCGGGGCCTCCCGCGACGCCTCTCTCACCGCCAGGCAGGGGCTGCAGTCCAGGGCTGCAGAGTCTTCCCCGCAGCGACCCACGCCGGCTTCTTCCTCGGGTGGCACCAGGACACGCGAAGCGCGCAACCAGGGATGCCGGAGACGGATCAAGAGGTTCAAGTTTTCTCCGTCGCCTGAGTGAAATGTAGCCCAAACTACAACAGTCAAGACCACAATCCACTGTGAGAAATGGATCCCAGGGTCGTAAAAACCTAGAAGAAATGCGGCCAGTAACCACCAGGACCGCCCGAGTCAGGAAGACTTCCGGGACTTGCCGCCTATCATGGCAGTGCGCAAGCGCAGAGCGCCCCCATGCTGGCGCCCCTGTCCCTGCGCCGGCCGATTCCGCTAGGCGGCGACTCTCGGGGGAACAGGCTGGGGCAGTCTGAGCAGGGTCCGCCGGACTCTTCCTTTCGGAGGCCTCGGATCTAAGTGTGAGGGCCCCGCAGGGAGAATCACTGCTGTGACCTCGAGGACTAGTATGTGTGTGTGTACTCTATAAATCAGTAAGTTGAGAAAATGGGCAAAAGAAACATAGGAAAGTTATAGTAAATAACATGATTGGTCAATAAATATGCATAAAAGATACTTAATGGGTTAATTAAAAATATATATTTTTTAAGTGGACAAGTGGAGTTATATATAGGATACTTTTATTTCCAGTTGACCAGATTATAAATTACAACAGAAGAGAGGAGTAAATATCCAAGTATATATAAGCTATGAGTGCAATTATAGAGAGCGTTGTTTACAGATTCCGTCTGAAATACAAAATGGTCAAGGTAGAGTTTAAAAAATTGTCAATACCTAAATACTAATCAATACGAGAGTTTAAAAACATTAGGAATATTCACACAGCTTCATCTGGAAGGTTTTTCATTTTGTAGAAAAGTAATAGTACAATGTATACAGAAAAAGGCAGCTAATTGCATATCATCATGTTAGCTGACTGCTATCACACCAGGGTTTAATTACATGACGTCGAGCTGAAATTCCAGCTTGAGGGTCACTCCTTTAGGTTTTGGCAACATTTCAGCATATGGTTTCATGTCCTAAATGTTGGTAGGTAACAGGAATGGAAGTTCGAAGGTAATACTTAGACACGCTGGGTTATGGAAAAGCAAACTTTCTATACCACAGCACACTCCAGTTTTCTGAGATGCTAATCATGTGCTTTTTGGTAGTCCAAGAAGGAGAGAGTGCTTAAATGGCTTGTCTAAGAACAGAAACCATTTTTCAAGTATCAAATATAGTGGTAATCTGACCTATAGAGAAACCATTCTGCATTGTGTTACATTTAATTATCAAAACTTACAATTGCATAGGGGAAATGATGTTAATATTTAATAGTAAATTTATTCCCTGTGTGGACAAAAGGGATATGGATGAGCAGATCATAATGAATGATAACACTAACACTATAGACTTTTGGCTGACAATGCGTAATGTGTGATGTTCCTTAGTTCAGAAAGGTAATAATTCTTTCACAGGGCTGCAAGTGAATTTAGGTAGCAATCATCTGTAATTCTGATTTCCTAAATGATTTTAAAAAGGTAGTTTTTAGAATTGATGGTATCATGTACATATAATTCATCCCATTTGCAAAACTATGTAGAAAACTTACAAAAATTGAAAGAATAAACACAGATCAATGCTTCTTTTCCTTAATTTGTCTAGAATATATTGAACCAGAAGAGTTCTGAATTAATTCTTCCAGAAAAATGACTTTCTATTGTATAATTATTTTAAAAGAATCTTAGAGCTTGCTGATATAATACTCAGAAATTTGCCACTTACCTTAATGAGTGAAATTCATCTTGTTTTCAATTGTATTTTAAAAATTCATATTTCCTACAATATCTATGGTCATGTTTGCAAACTACATTTTTTTACCAATATAATTCCTTCTAAATATATTAGAGATTTCTAAATATTTTAGATTAAACACATGTTAACTTTTAATTTAAAAAATTTAATAAAAAAATTCGATATTTTTTCTTAATAGTTATAGAGCTTGTTTTGCTTTCTTCTAGCCTCATAAACTAACATTGCTTCTAATCACAGATTTATTAATCGTCTAGCCTTTAACAGGCATTTTGTATGCGTCATGGACAGAGAGATGAACAATATAACAAATTGTTTCAATCCTGGTTTCCTGCATGCATTAAAGGTATTATATTTTCAAATGAATGTATTGGTGTAGCATCCATCAAGTTACTAATTACAAAATGGATCATTTCAATGGAGAATTGAAAGTTGCCACTTTAAGCAAGTTTTACAGGATAGCACTAATAATCATGTAAAAACCTGACATGTGCTTTCAGAGGTATGCAGTTATCATTTATGGAATGGTATTGCCCAAAAATTAAACCTAATTAATTTTCTAGACCTAACTTCCAATTTATAGGAAAAAGGAGGGACAGAGCAACAAGTTAAATCAAACCATGAAGAAGAAATCAAGAATGTGGGACATTCTTTAGATACTTAAAAAGAAAAAATCAAAACCATGAAAATGTAGGGGTATTACCCTAGATAATAATACGTTTTAAAAATCCCAAATGCAATTAGTTAACCTAGAGTGGATCCTGATTAGAAAATAAATAGCTATAAACCAAGTGCAGGGGCACATTCCTGTAATCCCAGCTACTTGGGAAGCTGAGGCAGGAGCATCGCTTGAGCTCAGGAGTTCAAGGCCAGCCTGGCAGCATAGTGAGACTCTGTCTCTTAAAAGAAAAGAAAAGAAACAGCTATTAAAAAAAATATTTCGGTGCATACTTGTGGACATTATAAAAATTATTAAGTTTTCCCAGTATGATTATAATATCACAGGTATCTAGGAATTTGCATATATTTAAGGGTGAAGTGCCATGATACCTACAACTAACTCTCAGATACTACAGAAATAACTCATTAGATAAGCAGATATGAAGAGTGGAAATGAGACAAAGCAAATAACATGAATGTAAACATATATGGTGGGTTACTATGCAATTCTTTCAATTTTTCTGTATGTTAAATAACATGTATTATAAATTTAGATATATTATTTCCTAAAATAAATTTAGGAAAACTCTAAGAGGACAATGTATTTTTGCTATCCCATTATTAATTTCTAATTTATCTTAAATTGTGAACAGAGAATATGAATTGTTGGCTATTATTAAAATCTTTATATACACTAAATCATATACTTTATTTCCAAAATTATGTAAAATGTAATAATGGATGAGTGGCTTTAAGAAGCTATTCTAAATTAATTATGCCACTAGAATCGTTCATAAAAACCAACTATCGGCAACACAAATAATGATAACTATAATAGCTTATATTTATTGAGCATAAAGCTATATGCCAGATAATTTTTCCAGGATTTTACATGTACTAATTGAATTAATTCCCATAACAGGACTATCACATAGGGCTTTTTTTTTCTTTTTTTGTTTTTTAGAGATAGAGTCTTGCTATGTTTCCCAAGCTTGAGTGCAGGGGCTATTCACAGGTGCAATCATAGTGCACTGCAGCCTTGAACTCCTGGTTTCACGTGATCCTCCTGCCTCAGCCTTCCATGTAGGTGGGACCCCAGGTGGGCACCTTTGTGCCTGGCTTTCATGTAGGTCCTTGATTAATTTCGCAAAGGATGCCCATAGATGCTAAATGTCTTGGCCAATGACACACAGGGTGTAAGCTGGCAGAATGGCAGCGATGACAGGTAAGGCATAAGCTATGACTAAAAGCAGTACGGCATATGTGACATTAACAAGTTCGTTTATTAGTGTTAATTTTTGAGAGTTAAACAATGATTGAGTGGTGTCAGAAGTTGTTGTGATTTAAAAATAAAAACATGTCTGCCAATGTTTTGACATTCCTTTCTTCAAAAGGTGAAGATGAATCTCTCTCCTACTGAATGTGGGCTAGACTTAGTGACTCACTGCTAATAAGTAAAACGTGGTGGAAGTAACTTCCAAAGTGAGATTATAAAAAGGATCACAAGTATCCTCAAGCAGCATACAGACAGGTCCCACTGGAGAGGAAACAACTTGCCAGCATAAACTTACCAGCCACTTAACTAAGCCATCTTTGAATGCACATTCTGCACCTCCAGTTAAGCCTTCAGGTAACTGCAATCTCTTGAGACACCTGAAGTACAACTGCCCAGGTTAGCTGCTCCCAAATTCCTGACTCACAGAAACTGTGAGAAAAATACACATTTATTGGCATTTTAAGTCATTGATTTTTTGTGTACTTTGGAATGCAGCATGAGATAACTAACAAAGTTTGTATCTAGACAAAGGATGCTATTGAAACAGAAAGCTAAAAATGTCAGAGGTACATGGGACCACAAAATGGGTGGAAACTGAAAGGGCCCTGAAAATACTTTTAGCAGATACCTGGAGGTTTTTAAGTAGGCTACTAGTGAGGGCTTAAAGAAAATGGAAATATATGACTGCAGACTAGGGGAAAGCGGGGGTCTTGATATGTAGTAGCAGAAAGTGTAGCAACATTGGTGCATGTGATGACGTGAAAAGTAGAAATTAGTACCTAATGAACTGGACAATTTAGCTAAGGAGACTTCCAAGCAGAATGTTCAAGGTGTCTCTTAACTTCTTGCTGCTTAAAGTACAAGAAGTGAGATAAGCTAGAGAAAGACTGTTAAACAGAAGCGAACCAGGACTTGGTTTTAGAAATTCCCAGCCTCTCTAGAAGGCAAATGATGTTAAACTTCAGAAATGGTGTCTGGACAAATATCAAATTCAGGGCACTGTTAGAAAAACATAGTTTATAGGTAAGCGGAGGGTATGTGTTCATCTTGGTCCTCTGAAAAGCAAAAAACAAGACAGGATGAGATGGCATAAAAGAGATTGGGGCAACTATGAAGGAAAAAGAGCCAACAAGTTAAATCAAACCATGAAGAACAAATCAAGAATGTGGGACATTCTTTAGATTCTTAAAAAGAAAAAATCAAAACCATGAAAATGTAGGGGTATTACATTTCCCAGGGAAGGTAGTGAAAGCCTTCAGGCAAGGCTGATAAATCTAAAGGAGAGGGAATGAAGGGAGATTGTGTATGAAAACTATTAAAATGCAGTGCAGTGTGAAGATAATGTAAGCTTGCCTGATGGGAAGTTGACTCAAAGTTGCCCAGTTGGAGAGTATGGGTCTCATAAGAATTGACCTGCATTAATACTTCGACTGTGCTCAGAAAACTGACTAAGGGAAGCCCGTGGGAAGCATGGCCTCAATATTTTTTTTTTTTTTTGAGGTAGAGTCTCACTCTATTGCCTGGGCTAGAGTGCCGTGGCGTCAGCCTAGCTCACAGCAACCTCAAACTCCTGGGCTCAAGCGATCCTCCTGCCTCAGCCTCCCAAGTAGCTGGGACTACAGGCATGGGCCACCATGCCCAGCTAATTTTTTTTTTTAATATACATATTTTTAGTTGTTCAGCTGATTT